>JANHAO010031036.1:0-10013 GCA_026873985.1 Saraca asoca
ACCTTGGGCAGTTCATCTACCCATGCTCCCTTTCTTGCCTCTAACTTCTTCTTCAAGATTTGCTTGATGATTTTATTTACTGCTTTCACTTGCCCATTAGTCTAAGGGTGGTTCACAGATGAAAAGCTTTTTAGGATTCCGAGGTTATCGCAGAATTGGACAAAGTACTCGCTCTTGAATTAAGTCCCATTATCAGACACCATCTGTTGAGGGACATCGAATCGGCAAACAATGTTGTTCCAGATAAACTTCTCGATTTGGGAAGAAGAAATCTGGGCTAATTCTTTTGGCTCCGCCCATTTAGTGAAGTAATCCACTGCCACTACAACATATTTACAATTCTCGTGACCCGTAGGGAGGGGCCCTATTAGATCAATCTCGCATATTATGAAAGGCCAAGGGCTGATCATCTGTTGGAGGTAGGCTGGGGGAGCTCAAGGAACCGTAGTGAACCTTTGACATTTATCGCACCTCCTGACAAGATTGATTGCATCTTGTTTCATAGTTGGCTAGAAGAAACCTTGTCGGATGGCCTTTTGAGCCAGTGACAGCCCCCCAGTGTGGTTTCCATAGTGTCCAGCATGTATCTCTTTCAAAACGAGATTGCAATCGGGGTCATCGATGCATCGGAGAAGTGGGGCTTAGAGGCCCCTCCAATAAAGCATGTCATTTATGATGTAGTACCTAGCGGCTCAGAATCGTACACGGCACGCCTCTAACTTATCCTCAGGAAGCTCACCATGCCGCAAGTAATTTAGGATGGGGTTTATCCATGAGCTGTGTGCCACAAAAATTGTCATTATAGTGTCCTTTTGCTCGATACTGGGGAGCAGGAGAACTTCTACGAGTATCACACCTGAAAATTCTGCATCTTTTACTGCAGCTAGTCAGGCCAGTGCATCTGCGTGTGTGTTCTTAACTCGAAGGATCTGATTCATCTCGAACCTTTGAAATTCGCAGAGCAATTCTTGGGCCTTTCATAGATAAACAGTCATCTTTGGTCCCTTTGCTTGGTATTTCCCCTTTACGTGGCAAACGACCAATTGTCAATCACTGAAGATCTTCAGGTTTTCAGCTTGCACCTCTCTTGCGAGACGAAGTCCCGCGAGGAGCACCTCGTATTCTGCCTTATTGTTGGTTGCCTGAAATTCAAGCCTCAAGGTGTCGAGAATTTTATGTCCCTCGGGGCTGATTAGCAAGATCCCTGCTCCTGCCTTATGCTTGCATGAGGACCCATCTGTGTAAAGTTCCCTCCACAGTCCTTTTGAGGTTTCTGCTTCTTCCACCCTAGGCCCGGTGAATTTGGCAATGAAGTCAGCCAGGGCCTGTCCCTTAATCACCGATCTTGGTTTGTAGTGGATGTCAAACTGTGCAAGCTCGATTGCCCACTTGAGCAAGTGACTTGAAGCGTCCGCCTTTTAGAGGGTTTGCCTTAACGAATACTAGGTTGGGACTTCGATGAAATAGGCCTGAAAGTACGATCATAGTTTCCTTAATGCGACAACGAGGCCATAGACCAATCTTTCCATGGGAGTGTAGTTTTCTTCCACGTTTACCAGCCTCTTGCTCATGTAGTAGGCTGGGAATTGTGCTCCGTTCTCCTCATGGACAAGAGCTATGTTGATGGCATGTTGTGATGCCCCAGATAAAGGATCAGCTTGTCACCCTCTCGCAGTTTGGATAAGAGTGGGGCCTAACCCAGATATTCCTTCAATTGTATGAAGGCGGCCTTGCATTCCTCGGTCCACTCAAAGTGTCTTGCTTTCCTTAAGGCTTCAAAGAAAGGCAGGCACCCATCTGTTGCTTTGGAAATAAACCCGTTGAGGGCCACAACCTGATCGGTCAAGCTCTGGATGTCTTTAATTCTGCTCAGCGATCTCATGTGGATTAGTACTTTAATCTTCTCGGGGTTCACTTCTATACCCCTTTCATTTACCATGAACCCGAGAAACTTCCTTGAAGCTACTCCAAATGCACATTTGAGCAGGTTCAACTTCATCCGGTACCTCTCCAGGATCTGGAACATCTCATCCAGGTCGTTGACATGATTCGATACCTGTTCAGACTTCACAAGCATGTCATCCACATAGACTTCCATACTTTTCCCGATTTGGTCCTTGAATATTGTATTGACCAACCGTTGATAAGTTGCCTCGGCATTCTTAAGCCTGAAAGGCATCACTTTATAGCAGTACAACCTTTGGTCTGTGATGAATGAGGTATGCTCCTCATCCCGTGGCTCCCTGGGTATCTGGTTATACCCTGAGTACGCGTCCATAAAGCTGAGGAGTTGGTGTCCGGTAATTGCGTCGACAAGTTGGTCGATCCTCGGTAAGGGGAAACTATCCTTCGAAAAAGGTTTGTTCAAGTCTATAAAGTCGATGCATGTCCTCCACTTCCCATCCTTCTTTCTTACCAGGACAGGATTGGCTACCCAGACAGGATAGTGGGCCTCTCGGATGAACTTGTTCGCCAACAGCTTGTCCACTTCTTCCTTCAACACGCGGGAACGTTCCAAAGTCAGAGGTCTCCTTTTCTGTCTGACTGGCTAGTGGTGAGGGTCAACATTCAATTTATGAGATGCAATTCTGGGGTCGATCCCCACCATGTCCTTATGATTCCAGGCAAAGACATCCAAATTCACCCTAAGAAAATCTATCAATCAGCCTTTCATATCTGAGGGCAAGCCTTTCCCAAGCTTGAGATGTCTTTGATCATCCACTTCGCTGATTCTAACCTCCTCAAGTTCTTTGACTGGTCCGATTTCTCTATCCGTCTCCCAATCACATGGATCGAGGTTATGATTAATTTCAATCTAGTTCAGGGCATAGGGCTCTTCATGGGAAGTTACGTCCACTTTCTTGCCTTTCTTTCCGAGCTTTATGACATCCTTATAACACCGCCAGGCCGCATACTGCTCACCTCGTACGCACCCACCCCCTTCGAGGTTGGGAATCAAACCGTTAATGTCTTAGTGGACATGATCAAGTCTAAATCATTCATCGTCGGTTGCCCTAGGACTATGTTATAAGCTGAAGGGTAATCCACGATTAGGAAGTCTGCCAAAACACTCGATTGGCGGTCCTTGTCCCCTAAGGTGATGGGGAGCCTGACTCACCCTATAGGAAATACTACATCACTGGTGAAACCAAAAAGAGGGTCAGGCGAAGATTTGAGGTTGCTCCGAGTCAGTTCCATTTAGTCAAAACACTTTTTGTACATGACATTGATCGAGCTGCCTGTATCTAATATAATTCTTCGTACTTCGACGTTGCCAACCTTGGCTCTAATGACTATAGCATCGTTATAAGGAGATTGGACTCCCTGTTCGACATTGTCCATGAAAGTAATACATTTAGGAATCACTTTCGCTTTCTTGGCGGGTTTGTTAGACTCACTGCCCACGGACAAGATGTGGCTCGCATTCTGCACGTACTGTTCCCCTGAACTCTGTGAAACTCTTACAATGTGCGGCCCCCCATGGATCATGTAAATGGTTCTTACCATGGTCATTTGCCCTGGTTCAACATCAGAGGATGGTCCTGCTATACGCTGTGGGGATTGTTGGCTTGACGGTAGCACCACATAACCTTTCAGGTGGCCTTTTCGAATAAGATCCTCGATCACACCCTTAAGATATTTGCATTCTGAGGTGGTATGCCCTAGATCATTATGATAGGCACAGAACCTATTAGGATCTCTATATTTTGAGGGGGTTAACAGGGGCCTAGGTTGCCTGAAATTCTCCCTATATTTTTCCATGACATATATCCTCTCCAGAGTGTCAGATAGGATGTTATAGTGGTCATAGTGACGTTGGAGATTAGGTCACGGTCACCCTATCCTTGCTCTTTTTATGGGCTGAATGCCCACATTGTTGATCTGGTCTGCTCCACCTTTGCCGCAATTTCCCCTCTTTCCATCTCTACCAGGAATCGAGCTACTAACCTCACTTTTCCATCTGAATCCCTTCGAACCAAAGGTCTCTTCTCATCAGATTTCTTTCGCAGCTCGCTCATAGAACTCCCTTAGGTTCTTTACCAAGGACTTGCATATGCTTTTGTATAGTTTTTTGTCTCTTCGTAGCCCCATTGAGATCGCCGTTAAAATGCTATCATCAGAGGGATTTTCTATGTTGTTGATTTCACATTGGAATTTGGTGATATAGTCCTTCAGTGACTCATCCTTTCTTTGGAAGATTGTGGTCAGATGACAAGATGGCACGAGCTACTTCTTGAAGGCCCCATACTAGTTGATGAATTTATTCTAACAATCTTCCCAACTATTAATACTGCGAGCCGGGAGACTCTTAAACCATGCCCGTGGCAAGTCTCCGAGAGTAGCCAAAAAGACCCAACATTTAACAAGGGGATTGCTAGTCTGAAGGTCCATTTGGATGTTAAAAGCATCCATATGATCATAAGGGTCACTTTTCCAATCATATGGCGGGATGGTCGGGACTTTGAAGTGGTGGGGAAGAGATTCTGCTTAAATTTCCTTGGATAATGGAGTCCTCTCCGCATAACGGCCCGATTGATCTTGGATTGAGGGGCGCCTTTCTAACTTTCGCATCCTCTGCATCAGTTCTTCGATTATTTGGTCTTGGCCTTCATACCACTGGGTTTTGTCATTATCGTGGCCCATTCTCGAGCCTTCGATGCTGTGTGAGCTCTCAGCTCACTAGTTTTCTTTGTGTTTACGGACTTGTTGTCCCCTCATTTCAGGTTGCGAGCTAGAGGAATGATCTAAACTAACCCTCCGGGCTCCTTCCTCAACTGTCTGCTGCCTTTGTGCCAGAGTCTCAGCCTGCGACTATCGGGCCGCTTCCACTATAGTGGGAGCCCCGCCTTGTTCTCGAGCCTTTTGGCTGGGCTAACGCCTTGACAGCATCGACGAGTCTTTTCATTGTACCTTCAAGCACTTCGTGGCACTGGTGTAGGGCCCGCACATTATCGTCCTCCGAGAGGGCGGAAGAGGCACTCGCCAGGACTGGGCATTCTTCTTCGAGCACATCTCATCGATGTTCTTCATGCCCATCTAGCTGGTTGGTTGCAATGCCTGAACTCCTGGTTACCCTTCCCCTTGCCATCGCACTTGACCAATGAAAGATAAGAGAGCAGTTTGGTCCCACTGGACGTGCCAAAATGTTAACAGTCAATTTTGGTAATCGATCAACTGAAAGTTCTAATAACGAAACTGCTGTGTGATTACGTGAAAGGATGACAAGTGAGAAGATGACTCAGAGGTGTCGGAGAAAGAATCATGAAAAGGATTTTTATCATAATTCAGCTAAAGTCTGGATGACCCCTAAATCCACGGTGGTTGTATTTGCTTATTCTAACTTTTGGTTAACATACAAGAAAGTATATTATCAATGTTCCTCTGTCCCCCTTTTGATTTCCCTTCCCATCTCATATTTATATTGGGAGGGTTACAATTCATAACTTGTTAACGTAAGACTATAATTACATCCGTGCTACTCATTAAATGCTAGATATTAGACAATAAATACTGGACAAATCATTATCAGACTTTGGGGGTTACTTTACGAGTTGATAGAATGCCTAGGCTGCGCCTATCAGATGGTAGCCGTCTCCTTTGATACAAAGGAGAGCTCGCTATTGTCTTCTCTGGTTAGGGTCTGCGAACTTACGTCGTGCGATCTTCTGCATGATCCTTGGCGACCTCATTTTGGATTGAACCATGTTCTTTCTAACTTGACCCTCGATTCTCTGGGTCCCAGCTAATCCTCCTCTGCTCAGTCCGAGGAATATCCACAACAGATGCAAAATGGATGTAGATAAAATTCAAAGACTTTGCTAGAAAATTAAAGACGATTTGAAGGAGGAAGATGTAAGGGTCTAGGATGGGTTGAGGTAAATGTATAATCACATAGGGTCAGTAGTTAATAGGCTTCTAGGTTGGCTCACTTGGTGTCCACACCTTTATAATTGCATCAAGTTTAATGTGGATGTTGGTGGGTTCACGGAGTTGTTTTATTGGCCATATTTTGGGCCAAAATATTGAAAATGAAGTCATTGAATTGTGGTATGAAAACTTGTAAATGTGCATAAGCTGTTGCTATAGAATTCCTTGCAATCAAAAAAGTAATTTTTGTTTCATCCAATTTCAGAGGTCAGAATATTTAAATTAAAAGTGATTGCAAAGTTGTCGTAGATGCATTTTTAGGAATTTCAGAGTGCCCATGGAGAAACTTATTGATTTTTCAATATGTGAAAACTCTTTTTAATTTTGCTAATAATGTGAATATTTTGTTGTGTTCTTGGGAATGTAATGAGATAGCTAATGAAATTGCTAAATGGATGGCGTAAGTGATGAAGAATGGTACTGGACATTAATCTAAGATTGCTCCAAATTTAGAACCCTATGTATTGAATGATTCTTTTACCCTAATGGATGAATAAAGGTTCAAATTTTATTAGAGAAAAAACACTATCTGTATATGTGTATCATATCAAACAATTGAAAACCATAAAGAAAGAACATATTTTCTTATCATGAACAAAATGATTATGACCATATAAGAATTAGATATGTAACATTAGTCCTTATGCAATTAAATTTGATAATATCATACAAAACTAATAGAATTTCGTAAGGAAGGAAAAAGAATTTTCACATAATGAACAATACATAAGAGGTAAAAAATTAAAAACATTGTTGATTCTAAAGCATATAAAAATCAAACAGAAAATAAATAGGTAACTTCTCAATCCTAATTGTGCATCATATAAGAAAGATTATTAGTTCAAAATTCATACTTTGATACCACATGTTAGATTTTCTATTTTATACATAAAATTTAATATGCATAATCATGAATAGAATAAAAGAATCTTAAATAAATAATCCTCACATAATTTATGTTATGGAGTATTCCAATGGATTTTTTCTGTTGGAATTAATTCCAATGGAATAAATTTGTTGGAATTAGAATATTCCAATGGAATTTTCAATGGAAAAAATCTGTTGGAATTAATTCCAACGAAAAAAATCTGTTGAAAGTTTTGTTGGACAAATTTTCTGATTTCATATTCCAATGGGCTCTGTCCGTTAGAGTAGAAAATTCGTTGGAATGTGCCGTTGGAATGGCAACCGTTGAAATTTGTCATTCCAACGCGCGATTTTTCAACAGACCAAAATTCGTTAGAATTTTCGTTGAAATGACTGATTTCAAGGATTTCGATGGAATTATAACAAATTTATTTCGTTGGAATTTCCTGAAATTCTTGTAGTGAGGGTGCTTAAATTTGATAGAAGAGGCTATGTTCCATAGATTAGTTTCTCTCCCCTAACTCCTCTTTTTGATATATGTTATTTGATCATTTGATGAAATTATATTTTGTATCCTTTTATAAGCAGGGAGAGGATCAATTTATGTATCAATTGATTAATTTGATACATCCATTAAGTAATTAAATACATTTTACATAATAAGATTAATTAGCTATTAATTATCATTATAATGAAATTCTATAATCACTAATATCTCATGAAAGATAGAAAAATATCAGGGATTGAAATAACTATTCATATCTCATAAAAACCAAATTCAATATATAATTCTAACACCTTGGTCTTTCATCTGAACCATTATGCTAACAAATTTGTTAGAGTCACAATGATTAATACATGACCATATTAGTATCTTGAGATTTCATCAAATTAGTTGTCATGTATGTTATCAATTTTACTGAGATTTTAAATGGTAAATTAAAAAAGGCACTTAATTAGGTGTAATCAAATAATTCAAAAACTAAATTGACAGAAATTTATTTTAAGGGTAAAATTGTTACAAATAAATTAATGAGATACTAAAATAAGTGTTTACTCTTCATTTAATAATATATAATGTTATGAAATAATTGAGGGGAAGGTAAATATGAAAGTTTATATCAAATATTCACATAAGATCTTGAGCTTCACTCATGTAAATTTAAATTTTATTATATATTTTTCATCCAAATCTGATTATCTTATTCCCAGAAAAATCAGATTAACAAAGTTCTCAAAAAAGTTAAACAGGAAAGAATAGGAAGGAATATGCTTCCAATCACCTATTTACCAATATGTCCAATCACATTCAAATCAATTTCCGTTTCCATGTCTCTTCTTGCTAATTGTCTGCTTTAATGTAGTTCATTTAATTTCTTCAACTTGCAAAGGCTATAATGTCATTTGTTTTCATATTCTTGTTACCATTCTCAACCCGAAGTTTTCTTTTAAATATTAGTATGCTAATAAATGAATTAATCAACACCTGAATGAGCAACAAAAAATGTAAAAATAATAAAACAAATCAGAATAAAACAAATCAAAAGAAAAAAAAAAGATTGTTCCTATAGTCTCATTCAAAATTATGTCATGTAGCTGGTTTAGCTGACAATGAAAAGATTTTGGATTTTTTTTTTCATTAAATAAAGAAACTGAAGTCCTAGTGGCAAAGACAAGGACACAATCAGCAAAAAGAGACTTTTTCTTTGTTTTTCCTTTTAAATGTCAAACTATACAACATAATTAATTAGTATCAACTTGTTTCCATCAACTGCCTCACCAATAGTTAGGCAGCTTGGGGCTTAAAAATTGACATTACTTATGGCAGACAAATTGCAACTAGTTTGCTCCTCCTATGTGCTACTCATCATAAAATTAAATATACTTGCAACAATAAGTTAGATTCATTTGATAGCTTCACCTCTTTACATTGTCTATTATGTTTTGTAGGCTAGTAAAAACATTTATACCATTTTGGGAACCTATAAGTTAATTTGTTTTACCATGATAATATATATGAGAAAAATGCTAATCCAATATCCTAATTTATAACTTCGTTTATACTCGTACACACAAATTTGCTCCATTATATTTAATTTTGTTAATTAATATTATGTTATATTATATTATATATATAATTATAAATGAAATTATATGAATAATAAAAATGTTTATTGCACCAATCAATAAATTTTACATAGTACATGAAAATATAAGAAATAATTTCAAAAAATTTTAATGTTAAAAGAATAGTTTTATTTATATCAATTCAATCTAACCTAATTAAACACCGGTGCACTTTATAATAGAACACTAAATTTGTGTCTAAGGGAGAAAAGAGTCGGACACAATGGAATAGTTCCTATCCCACCCTTCTCCTAAAAGTCATTTATAAGGAAAATGTTTTGTAAGCATATATTTCTAACATATTTTTAATATAATTTTCTTATTTATATTATTTTTTTATTAGATTTACATTCATAAAATAATTTAACATTAAAAATTGATTGTGATACTTTTGTAGAAGAATTAAATGTGTATTTTAACATCACTTCTTCTCCCTACTACAAGGTATGTACATCTCTGAGTTGTGTGATATGAGGTAAGTGTACACGTGTAAGACTAACCTTTTCCCTACTTATGTCCTCCCCCTCCCTCACCTAATGCTCATTCGATCCTGCGCTATTTATATGTCCACAAGTACAATAAACCCCACATTCCAACTATACCTTTAGATTCTCTTGCTCCCTACCAAAGCCATGAATAACAAGTTCAAGAAATCTCAAGTTCTAGTCCTCTTAGTCCTATCCTTTCTTCTCATCATCACACTCTTCTTACCTTCTTCTCTGAAGCCTACCTTCCTTTACTTCGTTATCAACTTCCTTGTCATCTCACTCGGCGCCGAAGCCGGCCTTCTCTCAGCTTTTTCTAACTCCTCTGAAGACAAAAACGAATCTGATTCTGGCCCTCCAATACCCCCAGAAGCCCTTCCCAGAAAACGGGAAGCTTCCAGCGAAAGTGCTTTTTCAGTTGAAAAATCTGCACCGGAGAAAATCATTGGTGTTGTCAAAGTGGAAAAAGTGAAGAATTGTCCTTCGGTTCCAAGCCTTTTCTTCATAGGAAGTGGAGAAGCAGAAGCAGAAGCAGAAGCAGATATTGAAGAAGATGCAGAAGATATTGAGAATATTAATGGGAAAGAAGAGCTGTTTGCAAAAGCT
>JANHAO010031037.1:0-10013 GCA_026873985.1 Saraca asoca
ATACTTTGCTAAAAATTCATTCAACACTTAGTAAACATAGACATAAAAATTTGAGGACAAATTTGGGTGCTTTCATTAATATCTGGAATATTTGAATAACATTATAGAACCATGAATATGGTCCTTCCCTGGTTATGGGAGTTGCGATCTAAGGTTCTATGCCTTCTTTTGTGCCCATAACCTGGCAAGTATCGATCTGAAACATGTCCCTGGCTAGTCCTATTCGAGCCCCCAACTTGACATGAACCCCCATGTTGCTAATTATCTCTATCATCATCCTCGCGAGCTCAGCAGACCTTCGTTCTTGGTTGTAAGTTGGAAAAGCAAACTAAATGATCACACTGAAGTTCTTCCCTGATTAATATCTCCTATTGAGCTCTTTTCCATAACTGCTGGAGTACTTATCTGGGCACAACGACTTCAACCTGCTTTCGCTCACCCTAGGCTTGTGCCTAAGTTAGCGCCCTAACTACCTTAGCCAACTCTCTCAACATTTTCTTGAGCACTTCATGACGCTGATGCCATGCTTGCACTCCATCAATCCCAAAAACAATAACAGCAGGTTGGCAAGGGGCCATTGGGGGCATGCCAGTGGCAACACCGGTGGTGGGGATAGCGAAAGTGTCTGCTGTAGGAAAAGCCAGGTCTCTCTGTTGTTCCATGTGACTGTCAGGTTAGTCAACTGCAGTGTCTAACTCCTGGTAGTTCTTCCTCTAGCCATCACAATCGAATGAAAAATTAAGGAGAATGCAGTTTAAGGCCCTCCTTCTAGCGCCAAAATGTTGACGCACAAATTTGGTCAACCTAAAATTTCAAAAACCCCAAATTGTAGATTGAATGTTAAAAGAGAGAGAGAGAGAGAGAGAGAAAGAGAGAAGAAGAACAGGAAGACACCAGAAGTTTTATTGTGGTTTGGCCAAATGCAATGTTTTATATCCATGGTTATTTTATTTCTCAATCTTTTCACTGAGTATTTGTATTTGTTGATTGATCGTCCCTTGTACAATGATTCCATCCCCTTTTATAATGGTTGGGGTGTTACAATTTGAATATAAATCAATCACAGATAAGGATCATGAATTGATTAGGATTACATAACGAATAATAATGGATTCCCATTAAAGTAGGAAACTAAACAAATCTCCCTAGATTGATCGTTGAGAATGTGTGCTTCGAGCTGCGGTTAGGTCTTGTCCCCAATAACCTGAGGTTACTACTTTGACCCTTGTTAACCAATGACCTGAGTTCATGTTTGGTGACCTAATGCCTTAGTCTAACAACCTCAATCTTGAATGAGTTAGGTCCTTATCAGCTGGACTTGTCCACTGGGCTTTTTCTAGCTCATTTGTATGGTTCCAAAAAATACCCACAATAGTCATATAGATAACTAATTTGTTATATAGATAAGTGGTCAGTTCAATCAAGTCCAATTTCTAATTTGTTATTGGATATGAGTACATTAATGATTTGTCCAAACTTCACAATAAATAATTCTCGAGATCATCAGTTGAAAGTTACTAGAATAAATAGAATGAAATTGTTGATAGAAAAAACATCTGGAGTTATTACATCTTCTAAGGTTAGTTCTTCTAACTGTTTGACCCTTTTTAGCTAGTAAAATTATTTTTTAAATATTATTTGAATTGGGTTATTCCTATATCAAATGCAAGTAGTTATAACTATTGCTTGTCAAACATTGCCAATGACAATTTTTCTCGAGTTTTTTTCTAAAATAATAACTAATTTGTGATTTTCTTATTTATTTTGGTATCAATTTCTTTAGTGAAAAGTGTGAAATAAGTTTCATCTCAAACTCTAATCGGTTCTTTTAAAGTGTTGACCATTGTTGTTTCTACATCAAATTCAAATCCCTCTGGGCCTCAAAGATTATTAGATGTACATCATGGAAGTCCAACTAGTAATACAAAACTTGTGGGAGCTCTAATGGAAGATAACTCACAAGTCAATAGCCCTTTTGTTAATACAATAACTTAGTTAAAAAAATATATTATAATAGGATAAATGTGGAATTTTATTGATTTTTTATTTGTTATATTGATTTGTATATTCCTGTTCACATATATACACAATGATCATATTGATATGGATAGTGAATTTTCATTTATTCGTATTCTTTACCCTTGCTTTTTTCTCTATAGCAATATTCACATAAATAAATTATTGTTTACTTCTGAAGTTGTGATTAATTTGCAAAACCAATTTCTCTAGGCAATGATGAAGTTGTTACTAGCAATGAAGATAAGGAAGGTTTTTTAAAACTTTTTCTTCATAGTTTGCCCAGTTATATAAATAACTAATATTTTAACTTTATTGAGAGTATTTCATACAGGTTGTTATTTAGGTGATAAATCTTACATATACATCGATTGTAGAGCTAAGATGTGGTATTAGGAAAGAGCAAACAGGCACCAAAATTCAAGAACACCATAATTTTCACTTTGTTGTATGCAAGAAAAAAAATTGCCTAAGTTAATTGAGCTACCAGAACTTTTGTATAATTTGTTGCATGGTGAAGATAGAAGAAGCAAAAATTTTGTTGACAACATCTGATCACACAGTATGATGTTCTCTTTTACTTCAATAAGAGGCAAGATTGACAATTCAATAAATCAAGGTTTAGGTCCATGTGTATGTAAGAGACATGGTCAAAACTATCATTTTCTTGGTGGTTTGTTTCTATTTGTTGGATCGTAGCCAAAATTTGCTCAATTATATATTTATGATATAGACAATGAAGTATCAAACATATTACTTGCTGTTAGGTAATTCTTTTCTTGATCTTCTAATTATATTCAATGAGTAATTTCCTTTTAATTCTTGTGCTTCGTAGGTAAATAATATGATTTTTTGTTAACATTCAGGTCAAGCAATATATCTATGTCTATTGATTTTGATCTTGTGAGAAACATTCAATCTGTGGTTGATGCAAATAATCATTTGGTGCAATCATTTTGAATGGCAAGGGATGCTTTTGTCAATGAAAACATAGAAGATATTCATCTCAAGTTGGTTGGAAATAGATTATGAGATGGCAAAATGTATTATCTCCCATTTGAAGTTGTTATTCTTGTAATTGGTGATGTTGAAAATTTGGAAAAGGGACATGATATCATTGTAGAATATAAGAATAAATCTATTCAATGTATAAATGAGCTCCATCCTTTGTATATTGTATTACAATATCTATTTTTTTTTTTCATATGGTGAAGATGGTTATATAGAGGGTATTGAAATTTCATTTACTAATGGTAGAAAGAGATCTACAATCACCAAGAGAGAATGATTCCAGTATTAGATTCAAAATAGATTGGATGAACTAGACATAATTTTGTGTGGAAGAAAATTACTTTAGCAATTTTTAGTTGATGCTTATACCATGGTTGAATATGAAAGACTGTATTATATTTGAACTCATCAAAAGAATTTAAGAGTTGACTTGTATAAAAGTTTGTCAGATGCTATACTAAGTGAAAAAATTGCACCATTTTCAAAAGGCAAACAAGTGATCCTTCCATCTTCTTTCACTAAGGGCAAGGTACATGATGGAAAATTACTAAGATGCAATGGCCATTCATGGATGGGTAGGTTTTCCAGAATCATTCATTACTTTTACTTATAATCCTAAGTGGCCAAAAATAATTCATGCAATAAATGTTTTAAGATTAAAGCTAGAAGAATTTCCTATAGACATTTCTAGAGTATTCAAGATGAAGGTAGATCATTTAGTCAAAGATTTAACTCGGAAGAATTTATTTGGAAGAGTGAAAGCAAGTAAGTTCATTCTTTAACCAATTTGTTCTTTAGCTTGAATTGTTGATAGATTATGTAACAATATTTTCTCTAACATAAAATATAATAATCTTTGCAGTTATATATATTATTGGGCTTCGGAAATGTGGACTAGTGCATGCTCATATATTTCTCTTTTTACACAAAAAAGATAAATATCATTCACCAAAGGACATTAATAAAATAATTTCTATAGAAATTCTTGACAAAAGGTTGAATCCTAGCTTATATGAGGTAGTTAAAGATTGCATGCTTCATGGTCGTTGTGGCATTGCTAGGTCAAATTCTCCATGCATGGTTGATGGGAAATGTTTTGGCAAATGTTCCAAACATTTCCCAAAGAATTTTTCTAACAAAACAACGGTAAATAATGATGGGTATGTTAAGTATATGAGAAGGGATATTGAGCTCTATATTAACAAAAAAAATGGTGTCCCCTTGGACAACAGATATGTTATACCTTATAATCCATGGCTTTTTAAAAAGTATCTTGCTCACATCAATATCGAATGGTGCAATCAAGCAAGATTAATCAAGTATTTGTTTAAATATGTTAACAAGGGTAAAGACAGGCTGACTATTGCTTTTCATCAAGAAAATCATAACAATGAAGAACGGAATTCTCTTAAAGATGAGATAAAGTTGTACTATGACTGTAGGTACATGTCTCCTTGCAAAGTTGTTTGTAGGTTATGTCGTTGGGATATTCAATACAGATATCCTCCTATCCAGAGGTTATCTATTCATCTTGAAAGTAAGTAAGCGGTTTCATTTGATGATGACTCTCTATTGGATAAAGTTATGACAAAAGAAACAATTCATAAATCTTAGTTTCTATCTTGGATGGATGCTAGCAAAAAAAACACACCGAAGGGAAGGAATTGACTTATGTAGAATATCCAAAAAAATTCACTTATAAAAAGCCCAGTAAAGGATGGAGCCCAAGAAAAAAAAGATTCTCAATAGAGAGGTTGTATTTTGTTCCTCTAAGTAGATGAGACTTATATTATATTCAAATCTTAGTGGCAATCATCATAAGTCCTAAAGAATACAAGGATTTAAGAAGTGTTAATGGCAATGAGTTCAAAACTTTTGTAAAGACATGTTATTTTCTTGGGTTAATTGATAATGAAAAAGAATGCATAGATGGTATTAAAGAAGCAAGATTTTGGGGCAATAGGGATTATTTGAGAAAACTTTTTGCCTTTTTTTAATGTCAAACAACATGTCAAAGCCAGATGTAGTTTGGAATGACACCTAGGAAAAGTTGACTGGAGTATTTTATACAAGCAAAGAATTTTTCACAAAAATAAAGGTACATTTTTTTCAATTCTTTTGCAGTTGTTTAGTTAATTTATTATATAGTTTGACCCATTTGGTCATTACATTTGTAGATTTCCAACTCACAACAAATCTACTAAAAGAGTATGCACTTGTCAAAATAAAAAATTATTTGCATCAAAATGGTAAGAGTTTGAAAGATTATTCATCAATGCCATTTTTAATGACTATTCAAGAACAAGATATCTATAATAGGCTAATCTTGGAAGAGCTTGCATATAACAAACTTGACTTGGTAATTGAATATGCTTTTCTAATTTTGTTTATGATAGATGAACAAAAAAAAATGTATATCAAACCATTATGGATGGTGTGCCAAGAGGTGTAGGTGGCATTTTCTTTGTTTATGGATACGGAAGTATAGGTAAGACATTTTTATGGTGTAATTTGTGTGCTTCTTTAAGTTCTACTGGTCATATTGTATTAAATGTTGTTTCAAATGGAATTACCTCATTATTACTTCTTAGTGGGAGAACTACTCATTCATTGTTTGGTTTTCCTTTAGATATCAATGAAAGCTCAACCTGTAACATAGCACAAGGAAGTAATATGATTGAACTCTATGGTAAAGTTAATAATATGGGATGAAACTCCAATGGTTAATAAGCACTGCTTTGAGGCTTTCGATAGAACTTTGCAAGATATTTTAAGATTTTTTAATCTAAATAGTCTCGAACAGCCTTTTGGTGGAAAAGTTGTTGTATTCGGGGATGAGTTTAGACAAATTTTACCAATTATTCCTAAAGGCAGTCGACAAGATATTGTTCATGCAACTATAAATTCATCTTATCTTTGGAAGATTGCAAGGTGTTGATATAGTCAAACAACATGAAACTGCAAATTGGAATAATTAATGGAAACGCTAAAAGCATTAGGGAATTTTCAGAATAGATTTTTAAGTGTTGGCAATGGCAATACTGGTGAGCCAAATAATGGGAATCGATTGGTTGAAACATATGAGGACTTATTAATAAGAGATTTATCTTATCTTCTTGAAGCTATAACTTGTAGTACTTATCTTGATTTGCTTGATCATTGTCATGATCCTATTTATCTATACAAAATAGATATTCTTGGCCCTACATATCAAGTAATTGAATTAGTTAATGATTTTGAAATTTCAATGCTTCCAGGTGAAATGAAAACATATCTAAGTAGTGACAGTATTTGTAATGATGGTTCTCATCATTCCAATCAATTAGATATACATGGTCCAGAATATTTAAATGGAATTCTTTGGTCAAGTCTACTAAGTCATGAGCTTAATCTTAAAGTTAGGATTCCTATCATGCTTCTTTGAAATATTGATTAGTATGCTAGGTTGTGTAATTGAACAAGACTTGCAATTCAACAATTTGGCAATCATATTATCAAGGCAAAGGTTATATTTGGAAGTAATGTAAGAGATGAAGTCTACATTCCCTAAATGTTAATGATACCTTCTAACACACAACTACCATTCAAATTCCAAAGGGGACAACTTGCAATTTCTGTTTGTTTTGCTATGATTATAAACAAAAGTGAAGGTCAATATCTTAGTCATGTTAGGCTATACTTACCTAGATTAGTATTTAGCCATTGGCAATTATATGTTACATTATCTGGAGTTAAAATGAAGAATGGCTTGAAAATCTTGATATGTGATAGCAATCGATTGCCAATAAATCCAAATTGAAAATGTTGTCTATGAGGAAGTATTCATAAACTTGTCTTAAGGTCATTGAATTTCTTACTTACAATTTTCCAGTTTTCATATAATTTTTTCTACATTTCTAAATTTTTGTTTGTTAAATGTTTAATTTATTTATAATAATCAAATGCTTATTTTGTAGGGAATCCAAATTTTATGTCTAAAGTCTTTATTTGCTCATTTTTCATTGTGATCAAATGGTGCGCTTAACCATCATTGTTTCCTTTCTATCATTTTTTATTGTTGTAGGGATAATTTTGTTCATAATTGCTATAAAGATTTGCTTTGAATTATGTGGTAGCTTTGTCAACAATATTATTTTATACTGTTTATTTTCTTTTTAACTATTATGGTAAAAATTTTACATCAATTCTTTTTTAACTATTTTTTTCTTAGGGAGTTGCACATGATTAAGAAACATATGGCTATTTTATGGGTAACAGAATCATGTGAAATTATATTAATTTTGTGTATTGTTTTTAGTATGTTGTTCCTTGGTCTTTTTTGCTATTATTTGGTATTTGATGTAGTTGTAGCTAAGAAGCCACGATGGCTTGACTAATTACTATGATTTCTTGAGCAATTTATTCCTAATGTAGATTTTTTTCCTCCACCTTTAATCTGACATGGGATGTTTTATTACAAAACACCAATCTAGTATTGGATGAGATCATCTAGCATTGATATGGACATATTATGCCTTTAATTTTTCTTCTTTCATATATCAAGCTTTTGTATCTATTTTTTTTTTTTAGGTTAGAGTTTGTACCTAATTTGCAAAATTGCCTTGTAGAAATATGAAATATAGAACTTAATACCAATGAATTTTATTTGCATTTCATCAATGAGTTTAGCTTAAGTTGCATTGTATTGCATGTTTCTTAATTTCATTACCAAGTAATGTTTATTTAGATAACATCCTCTGATTGGCTATATGTTTTATTCTAAAGCACTATATGTTATATTCAATGATCATGTAATCACAATGGTAAGATTCATGAAGCTATGAAAAGTTACAAAGGATATGGATATGATTTCTCACTTCTTTTTGTGTTGCTACTTTTGTGGTTTTAGAGATTTGCATTAGATATTGTTTTGAAATTCTATCTTCTTGTGGGAAAAAGAAATAGAGTCAAAACTCTGAAATTTCTTAGCATCAAATTTAAGTACATCAAAAGTTAGAATTCATTTTTTTTTATGTTGGGTTTATTGTGTTATCAAGGTTGTTTGTTTTTATTGAAACTTTGTGGAGGATTGTTTGTCTTGTGCAATCTAAAAGAAACTAGTGATAGTTTTTTCCTTGCAACTTATTCATGCTATTGAAACAATTTCTTATGTAAGTGAAGCATTAGGTTTCGGTTGGAACTCTCCAAAAATTCTATAGTAAATATTGAAAATTGTTCTATATCAGTAGTTTTGGGATTAATAGGAGTTTTAGCCCTTATAGTTTTACTGAATTTGTAATTTAATCCTTTTAATTTTATTTCATGTAATTATATTCTAAAAATTAAAATAATTTGTAATTAACTCTCCACCGTCAACTCGTATTAAATCCAAGTGATAAGATATATTAGAATCCAATTGGGATTCATTTTTTTCTCCTTTGTCATTTTTCATCAATGATTTCAAGGGGAAAAAAGTCAACATTTTTTATCCTTACTATGATGAAGATCCCTTTTTCTTCTTCTAAAGAAAATAATGAAGATAATTTTTTATATGATAGCTACAAATTAATAAATAAATTTTGATAAAATAAACATAACAAGTTAGTAAAAGTAAAATGTCAATCTATAATTTAATAAATACATAAGACTTTATTAGTTAGATATAATATCAGTTAACAATAAGAATTTAATTATAAATAATTTTAAACTTTAAGATATAATTACACAAAATAAAACTATAATGACTAAATTATAAATTTAGTGAAACTATAAAGACTAAAACCTTTATTAACTCTTAGTTTTATTTTCTTCAATTTGCGCTTTTTTTTAATTACTATCATATAATATTGCCAACTCTCACATGGTTTTTTGCTAAAAGACATCTCATGGCTTGATTACAATGGCCTACATAAATCAAATAAGTACTTATTTTCTTCAGTCTCAGATATTTCTATAAGTCAACATCATCAGTCTCAAAATATGATTTTGCCTAATTGTCAAATTTTCTAAACTAGTAGATCATCAAGTTCATTAATCACTGTAATAAAATTAATATAATAGAGCTTAGAACAATATAATATGCATTGTATATCATTCCACTCTATTTGTTTTAGCAGTGCTTCCATTTGAGCAAACTTTGTTAAGTGCTATCTTATGTATTTATTCCTTCAAATCTTAGGTAGGTATTCTTCTTACATTCTTCCATAGTAATTAATTCTTCTTACTCTGCATTTTATCTCCAAGTATGTAAATTATGTCAATGGAAAACACTATTATGTTAAGAACAGTGGTGGTGTATCATCCAAAATTATAATGTAAAATTTACTTAAATCAATATGAGGACCTGTACACTAAGAGTGGATTGTATTCATTATATTATTTTGAATATAGAATGAATGAAAGTATACTGATCGTATGTTGCTTTTTTTAAATGTTAAGATTTGGCCTGGGATATTCCACACCCCATGAACTGCTTTCAAGATGAATGAATCATTAATTTTTCTATTGTTATTTTGTTTCGTTATTGCATCTTTCTAATGGTAGTTATTCCCAAATCACTACAAGAATTTTGCAAAATTCCAACGGAACAAATCCATTGGAATTTTGGATAAAATCCGTTGGAAACGGAAATTCTAATGGATTACGTCCGTTGGAAAAGCCCTCGTTGGAATTTCAAATTCCAACGGATTATTCCGACAAATTTTTCATCTCCAATGGACAAATACTATTGGAATACCAATTGGAGATTTGTCGCAGACATCTAATTCCAACGGAAATTCCAAAGGGATAATTCCATTGGAATAAGGATTCCAACGGAATTCACGATCGATATAATCCGTTGGAATTTTATGTTATTTTATTTTTTTTTCATAGTTTAAAAAAAATTTTCAATTGGTGAATATCCATTGGAACCATTGAAAATAAAAAAAATTAATAATTTTTTTTAATTTTATATACTACCTAATTTAATAAAACAGCACATGAAATAAAAAAAATAACTGTAAACA
>JANHAO010031038.1:0-10016 GCA_026873985.1 Saraca asoca
TGCTGGCTTCACGCCTAAAGCGAATAAGGTAGTCCTTTAGCGCTTCCTGCCTGCCCTGGAAGATGGTAGCAAGATGGCACGAGGGTGCAAGCTGCTTTTTTAGCGCCTGATATTGGTTCACGAACTTTTGTTGACACTCTCCCCAACTGCCAATACTGTGAGTAAGGAGACTCTTGAACCATGCATGGGGCGTTTCTCCCAGGGTAGCAGGGAAAACACGACACTTAACTAAAGAGCTACAAGCCTGGAGGTCCATCTGGATATTGAACGAGTCCAGATGGCTACATGGGTCCGTTTCCCCTTCATACGGTGGAATGGCCGAGACCTTCAGCTTATACAGTAGAGCCTTTTCCATGATTTCCCCAGAAAAAGGGGTTTGCTTTTCAAGATGCTCTTGGTCATCTTGAGGTTGGGGGGAGTCTTCTAGGTGTCTGACTCTCCAAAGAAGGTCCTTCACCAAGGCACCTAAGCCCCCCAGCACTTGATTAGGGGTCTGATGGTTCGCCTTATCATGCTGGTTGCCTAGGTGACTATGCGGTTCTTGCCCTTGGCTCGTTTCGCCAGAGTGCTTTGCTTCGGGGACAATGGGTTCTGCCTCCTGCACACGCATTCTGGGTTTGTGCTTGAACCAGCAATGAGACTATTCTGGTCAGTTCACCCACCATGTATTTGAGTTTCTCTTGGCGCTGATGCCAAGCTCAAGATCCTTCGGTGCCATTATCAACAGGGACTGGTTGCACCATGCCAAACTGAGGGCAGTCGACGACTGTTCTTACGACAGGGGTGGTGGATAAGCTTGCCACCGAAACATGGCCATCAGGTGTTTGGCACCTTGTGCTAGAAGCCCTGGTAATCCTTCCTTTGGTCATGAGGGTGGAGGATCAACTGGAACAGGTGGGATCCCCACAGATGGCACCAAAAAATGTTGACGGCAAAATATGGTCCGTGTAAGGAGGACCAAACTTCAGCCAACAGGGGATTCTTTGGGACCCCTGACCTATTCTAGGTTGATTTGCTTGAGGAGGATGATTGACTGTGGTAGCAAGAGAAGAATAGAAAGAACACAGGATTTTACGTGGTTCGGCCAAAAATCCAGGATTACTGGACCCTACGTCCATGGTTGAGGGTATTTTTATTATGATTGTTTGGATCTATCCCTCTCCCCCTCTTGCTAACAATATCATCCTATTTATAGAGGGTGGACGAGCTCTGATAATTTATTACAAGCTACAATTGTGTCATATCAACAGATGGTGAAAAGACTCCTTTCAGTTGGTAGACTTGCGGGGGCAGGCCTAGGCTGACATATAGGTTTTTAGCTGCTACAACATCAGGTAAGACGTCATGTTGTCCCAAGCGAGGGCTTCATAGGTTTGGAGTAGTCGTGAGCGTCGCTGAGAGGTAGGTGCGGGTTCAGCGGTCGCGGGGTTGATTCTTGAATTCATCGCCTGCCGAGTCATCAAAGGATGAGCGTTCGTGGCTCTTGCTGTTGTTTACGATGCGGTACCATGAGACTTCCTCTCGAGGGTTTCGCCTTTGCTGTCTCCATGGACTCGTTCTCGTGGGGTCGCATTTTTCAGCATATAATACTATTCAACGAACAAAGGATTTTGGAATGCATCTATTTATTAAAGAAGCTCCCCTACTAAGTATGAATAGACCTTTATATAATTTTGTGAAGTGTGGTTGAGAATAGTATCTTACAAGCTTAAAATATTTCTAAATTATAAGAGTGTTAGGGATTTTCTTGATATTGCTAATCAAGAAATTCAGAAAAGCTTTATTGTATCTTGGGAGAATATTGTCATCAACCCTTTAGTAACTACATGTAAGGGCAAATATCTCTCTAAAGATAGCGACCTAGTCATGCTTTAATGAGAGGGAAGGGATATTTATTTGCAGCAACTAGACGATAATCAATACTCAACTATATCATTTTGTTTTCTTTTTAACAAAGAGTACAAACACTTCCCCCAGCGATATGCTTAGTTGATTAAAACCTTCATCAACTAACTCCTATAACTATATTTTCAACTCTTTCAATTTTATTGATGCCACATAGTAAGAAGAAATGAAAATAAATTCAACATCAAATATAAGATCAATTTCTACTTTTTGAATCGGTGGCAATTTGGATAATTCGTCATGGCACATGTTGAAAGTTCTCATACCATTAGAACCTCACTTAGATTTAGGACTGATTGCTCTAGGTCTTTCATCATGGCTAGATAAACTATGCACTTTTTTTCTAACAACTAACAAGCTTATGCGCTTGAATTTCTAACTATCTATCTTAGTCACTTGCTCTTTTTACGAGACTATAGGAGGAAATTTATTCACATAAAATATAATCAACATATCAAACTATTCATGAATGCATGGTGCTAAGAAGTCCAATCCATACCTAAGGTTATATCATAATCAGTCATATCTATGATGACTAGATTGGCAGATAAATACTTATCTTCTATTATCATAGCACAATTCTTATACATATAATTGACTAAAAGAATCTTGTCAAATGAAACCATTACTATTAATGGTGATTCCACTAGTTCTCTAGGTTTATTTAGTAATGTGGCAAAATAATAAGGAATGGGTAGCTCTATGGTCAAATAATATTTGAGTTTATAATTCACATAATTTTATAATACCTGAAATTTCAGCATTTGATGTTTGGACTTCTTGTCTAGTGAGGTTGCGAATTCCCATAATGGCTACATTAAGGTTTCTTCCTTCATTACCTCTTTCTATCACTTCTACCATACACAGTCGGTGCTCCCTCTAAAGCTATAAATTAGGTTATTAGTTGGTTTTGAGGTCAAGCTTGAGAGTTTATGCCATACATTGAGACACCTACATTCATAAGACATTCCCATGCTCTATGTCCTAGCTTTCCACATCAAAAATATCTCATTAGTTTCTTTCCACACGGTCCATAATGCCTTGGGCTACAAACTATAGATAGTGGCTTCTTAACATTAAGTTTCCCCTTATTCTAGATTGCATTTCTTTTGTGGAATGGAGTGTAAATGATTGAAACTGATTGACCTCATACTTTTCTTCTTATAGCTAGATCCTACAATTGAGATGGTTTAATATGATTTATTCTCCACCTACTAGGTGGTTTTCCATAGATTGGAGTTAGTTTTTTTTTTTGCTTGATATAATATTAGCATTTTTGGTTTGAACTCTCTTCTCACTACCAAAAGACACTTCTTTGTCATGGCGCTATTTGAATCTTAATTCAATCCACAAAACTTGATTCATGGCTTGTTGGTATATTGTATCTAGATCAATTTTGATTTGATCAATATAATAATCATGGAGTCCTTGTACAAACTTTTCTACCTTTATAGTTTCATTAGGAATCAAGTGAGTTGCATGTCAAGAGAGTCGAGTAAATTAAACCTCATTCATAATTATGTGGGTCCCATTATTATAAAAAGTATCATGATAATTTTCCTATTATCCAACCTTAAATTTGGCTACATAATCACCAAAACTCATCTTGCCCATTTGCATCAACTAATCAACAAATCACAACTAAGTACACATCATAATTCACAAGAAAGGTAAGAAGTACTCACCTTAGCAACTAAAACAAATATATTAAATAAATCTCACAAAGATCTTTAATATTCATCAAGAATATAAAAGAAAAGCTTATTAGCTTTGAGATTTTTCAAGGATTTTTCATTTTGAACTAATCATCTATGATTAGATTATGATTCCATTTAACATAAACAAACCATATCTAATAGATTCAAGCTCCAAAACACCATAAAAATCATACTGATTCATAGGTTAACTAGTGAAGTGAATAGTGATAGCAAATTTCAAAAATTGAAACTCAACTTTTACTTCATGAATCAACAAGATTTTGATGTCAAATTGAAGAGGAAGAAGAAAGGAATCAATTGTAAAAATACAAGAAATTTACATGGAAGGATGAAGGATTACCTGAAGAGAGAAGAAGAGTTTGTAGAAAGAAAGAGGAAATAAACTTGGAGAAGAAGATGAAAGGTTGCATGAATTAGCTGGGAATAGGCTTAAAAAAAGTGGGCAACAACCTCTTAAAGGACAAAATTAGAAAAAGGAATTTGGTCAACTCCTTTTGACTTCTTCCTTAACAAGTTTTATAATTTTCTTTTCTTGTTTGGTGACTTTGCCAATTTCTTCACTTAAAGTCCAAAGTTAACATGCTCACCGATAACTAATGATCATGAAATTTTAACACAAATTAGTTCAATTAATTACCTTTGTAATGACTATAAGTTTACACTTCCTAAGCACTTGTAGCCTTAGTTTCAATCTTTTTGAAGTTTTTCTAAATACTAAATTCTGGAAACAGAATTTTTTTGCTCCATGAGCATCCAAATTGAGAACTTCCACTCTTTGAAGATTCCTATTATTTATAAAATCTTTTTTCACTATGTCTAAATTTCTCTTTCCAAAAAGGTTGATTGCTATTATTCGTAGAGTATATATACTTAAAGAAGGTGTCTTTATACCATCTAGAGTTGCTAAGGGTCTTACACCTAAGATTTGAAAGTAATTTTGTTGATATCTCTTTCCATATGCTAGGATCTATTATGAAGTATTTGGTTATAGTGGTATAAATCAAGGTATTTATTGCATCAGGAATGGGTCTACCATCAAATCCTAATACTAATTCTCCTTGACTATTTGATTTGAGAGCACTATGTATTTGTTGTCTTTCTTTACCAATGAGATGATCATTCCACTATCCTTTGTGCTGGCTAGTAAATCCAACTACTAGAGCATGAAAAACAATGGTGTCATCACATCCATGCATAGTTTGGTAAGTTGTGCTAACTATGGTCATTTGCTAGTGTAATTAGATTATCTCATACTCAGATTTGCCATCTATATTGCATTCATAGATGTTATTCCCATTATAGGAATTCTGGATGAGAGTTATTTGAGGTTCTAAGGTATTTTAGAAAGATGACTGCTTAGGTCTCCAAGGTGCTCGAGTCCTAAAGTTTCTACCTTAGGTTCTTCTTCCTTGGAAGCTACCTCAAAAGCTATTTTTGAAGCTTTATCTAAAGCTTGTAAATTTCTACTAGAGCCATCTCCTAATGGTGATTCAGGGATAACTATAGTTTTTTTTTGATTTGCGATCTAAATCTTCTATCATTTGGATGATTCTAACTATTTCTATTCTCTTTGACATATCTACTCTATAAGTCCAATTAAGCTATTTTTGCTTATCTAATAGGATCTTATAAGGTTTGAAAAAAGGTTGTTCTATTTGTTTGGGAGCACTATTTGAGCTAGAGGTTTCTCCTATTTTGATAAGCTCACTAAGAATTTGTTGTCCTAAGGTTTGAATATATCTATTGGTATAATTGTTTTGTTCCATCAGAGATTATATATCTCTTGAAGAAAATGGGTCCTTTATCTTAAAAGAAGAAACTATTGCTGGATTTTTAGTGTTTTTTGTTTCTATAACAAAAGATTTTGGAGGAGGAAGTTCAAAAACTATATTTTCTCCTTTAGAAATTGTCTAAGTTTGGCTTGTTTTAGTGGTGACATTAATTGACTCTCTAAATGGATAATCTATTTTTGGTTTTCCCTTTGCATAAACTTCGAACCAATGGAAGAAAGGAACATTTGTCTTGAACTCCTTTATGAAGTTCATCCATTTATCATGTATTTGTTTTTTCTCAATTCCTTGATATCTATCTAAGAACCAAGTTATTTCAAGAATATTTTTCTTTGAATACAAGTCTTCCTTTAAAGCTTTTATATCTACCCTTAAGGATTTTTTTTAAGTTTCTAAGGATTGTCCTATCATAGAAACTCTATGTCTTGGTAATTTTGGGAATAGACAAAAAATTAAAGAAGGCAGACTATGCTAGACTCTGCATCATCCTCTATTTTTCCTTTCCCTTTCGAATTGGTCCTAGTATAAATAGGCTTTAGAATTCTTGAGGTATTTTCTAATCCTCTAAGATTTACTATTGAGAGAGTTCTCCTTAGACTCCTCATATCAAGTGACATAGTTGAATTTGTGGTAGTTGAATACTTGGGTGGATTTAGAGTTTCTTTTTTTAGAAACTTCGGGTCTAGCAGGTGAAATAGAAGAGTCATCTTCTACTTCTATTATTCTACATCTTCCTAGCCTAGATCTACTTCTATTAAAGTAGAGATTTACTTGTCTTGAAGTATGCTAGATGATACTAGAAAGTTAAGGATCCTGGATGCTAGAAGGAACTATCCTTGGAAATGATCAATTTGTTGGAAAAGTTATTTTGTTCTAGGAAGTCTTCAAAGGAACTTAGAGATTTGGCTTACTTGTAGTAGTTAACTAGAAGGTTGATGGCCTTTTCTAGTTGGTGATTTTAGAATTCCTGAATTTTGAAAGTTGTACAACTTATATTGAATCCTACAGATTATGACTATAGGGATTGATCTGGGTATCATGTTGTAATCTAATAATTTGGTATTTAAAACTATTGTCCTATCTCTATAAGTCTCTTTTAAACAAATAGAAATATCAGAGAAAGGGTTGAAATGTATTAGTTCTTACGATACACTAGTTTCTACAGCTCTCATCAAAATTTACATGCCTAGAATCTCTAAGGTATATCAAAAGAGTAGTATTTAAACCTATTGATGGTAAAATCTAATCAACTGAAAAGTCTAGAAACTCTGAATTGTAGATTGAGCATGTAAAGAGAGAGAGAGAGAGAGAGAGAGAGAGAGAGAGAGAGAGAGAGATAGGTAGGAAGAATAAAGATACACTAGGAGTTTTTAACGTGGTTCAACCTAGTGCAATGCCTACATCCACAGTTATTGTATTTCTTTACTCATTTTGGCAGAGGTACAACATATATTGTTATTCTTGTTCAATCCTTTATTTTTGCAGAGCAATCATATAAGTCAGTTTCTTTTTTTATACAATAATCTTAATCCTTATTTATAGTTGTTAAGGCATTACAAATTGAATGTAAATTAATAATTAAAAAAGAATACTCTATCAGTTTTGCTTTCAAAATTTTAATAGGCATTTAATTAATCCTGCAAGTGGATTTCTTGCAAGTGAATTCTTGCAAGTTGGTCCCATCTTGGGTTTAACCACAGTGAGCTTTCTCAATGATGGCTGAGGTGGCATGTTTCAACTTGTGAGCTATAGCTCATCTTTAACAAGCTGGTACTACTACCTTAACCCTTGACCTGCGATCTAAGTTTGTATTTGGCGATATGATGTCTTTGTCCAGTGACCTCAATCTTGAATAAGTTGGGCCTTTACCAGTCAAATTCATTTGTTGGCCTTTTGCCAACACATTTGTATGATTCAAAAAATACCCACAATATTAGCCTCTAGCTTTTAGTGCGTTCTATGGACTAGGAGCTATAGTTTGCTGGCAAAGTCTTGTAATTACAATCTGTGACATTATCACTTATACTTTTATCCCATCATTTTGTCTACACCAAGTCATACCATTATTGCCACATTTAATGTGTGTATGTTAGCATGGTGATGACTGGATCATTAGATTGAGGCTAGTTGATTAGTCTCCAAATCTGACAGTGAGGCTATTCAAGCTATATAGGGTAAGAAAGACCCTTTCTTCCTTCTTACTTTAAAAAATTCAGCACTTTGTTCCTTCAAACCTTCTTCCTATTTCCTAGGGTTTAATGACTTGATGGGCTTATTGGTTGAGCCCCCCATGTTTTTAATGGTTTGGGTCTTAGGCATGGTGATATGAGGCATGTATAACCTACTGCATAGAGAGTTCCCATGGATAATTCCTCTTTGAGGAGTCAAGGAAGTTTTGTATAGATCTTGGATTATTTCTTTATAGTAATGCTAGTGAGTTCAATTATTTCATCTTAGTTCTTTTGCTTCATTGCAAGATGACTCAAATGTTTAGTTTTTGAAGGCATACCGGAGGTGTTAAAGCTAAAGGACGAGCTCTTATCTTAGGAGGAGGATAAGAAGAAGCTTGAGAGTAATTTGGCTGATCACCAGATGGTGGATGACTTGCTCACCAGATATGTTGATTCTTCAGCCCCCTGAGGTTCAATTCCTAAAAGTCAGCCTTTATATGGGGCCATGGTAGCTCTAGGCTTATTTTGATCTATATATTTGAATCTTCATATATACAATCACCTCATTGAATAAGGCTTTTAATGAATTTTCACAATTTTCTTGCTTTTTCCAAGTACACCATATTAGATGTTCAGTAGGTTACAAACGATAGCATGTAGATTGACATGAATGAGTTCCTACAAACCATGACTTAATAAACATTAGTTCAAATGAATGCCCAGTAAGTCGATAGACCTCAGCTAGCAAACTATGACTTTGTTGAGATAAGTGCCTAGGTAGGTTATGTCACATGAAAGCTGCACCCTAGCTAGCATAAGTTAAGTGCACAGATAGGTTGCATGAAAGCTGCACCTTAGCAAAAATGAGTCAAGTGCCTAGGTAGGTCTCATGAATGTTGTGCCTCAGTTAACACACCATGACAATGTATATTTGTCAAGTAAGATCATTTATATTCGTCGGGTTGACCATGACAATGTATATTTGCCAAGCAGGTCAATATATATTCATTTGGTTGAATGCTCATTCTAGATTAGAAGAGTGATTACTTGTTTCCAGATTAGAAGGGTGAGAACTCAGATTTTAATGAATATTCTATTCAAAATTTATTCAAAAATTAACAACCACATATATAAGAATTTAATGAAATAATATTACAAGATTTAGAGGGGCAAGTTGAAATTTATTGAAAATGTGAATGTAGATGTTCAACATTCTAAGCTCGTGAAAGGTCTTTCATTTTTGGCCTTATCATTGGAGCTATCCTTCTGACTCTTCTTGATGTTTTCATTGTTGTTTTTTTTTTTTTTTAATTTTAGTTGGAGTTATTTGCCTTGTCCTCCTGGTTGGACTTGTTTAGGCCAAAGGTCTCTTTCCACCTGATCTCTTTGGCAACTCATTCATAAAACTCACTTAGGTCCTTTATTGGAGACTTTTATATGTTCTCATAGAGTTTTCCATCCTTGTGGAGTCCTGTAGAGATCGTTATCAGGATGCTCTCACCTGAGGCATTCTCCACGTTGATGACTTCATGCCTAAACCGAGTGAGGTAGTCTTTTAGTGATTCATTCTTCCGTTGAAAGACCATTGCAAGGTGACAAGATTGTATGAGCTACTTTTTCAATACTTTGTACTAGCTGATGAATCTCCTCTGGCACTCTTCCCAATTGTTAATGTTATGAGCTAGGAGATTCCTAGCCTATGTTCAAGGTACATTTCTAAGAGTGGTTAGGAAGACATGGCACTTGACCAGAGAGTTAGTCATCAGAAGATCCATTTTGGCATAGAAAGCTAAGAGAAAAAAAAAACTCTTAATGAGAAAATGAAATTTTCTTTCTGATTGATTGCTTCAACACATAGCATTGGGCCTTTTTATACTAATGCTAGAGGCCCTTTAACAATCAAGAAAATTAAAGTAGAATGGCAGTTACAAATGCATAATTATTTTGGGGTTACAAAGATTTATTATTGAGGAGGGAGTTACAAATGTATGATGATGACGTGTGGAGGGAGTTACGACTTTGTTCCATTTCATCCTCCCCAGGTTGGATAGGACTCGTCCTTGAGTCAAAATTTGTATCATCATCATCAATATATGGTGATAGATCACCAACATTGAAAGTAGCGGAAACTCCATAAGTACCAGGCAATTCCACTTTGTAAGCATTGTCATTGATCTTTTGTACAATCTTGAATGGACCATCAGCTCTAGGGGATCATTTAGCATTTGGTTGCTGGGGAAAACGTTCTTTCCTCAAATGTATCCAGACTAAGTCTCCTACATTAAAAGTCTACTGTCTTTTATGCTTGTCACATTGAGACTTGTATTTCAAATTTTGCTTCTGGATACGTTCACGAACTTGCTCATGTAGCTTCTTGATTTCCTTGGCCCTTTGGTCTGCATCAGAGCTATATTGCTGCTTATCAGTTGAAG
>JANHAO010031039.1:0-10019 GCA_026873985.1 Saraca asoca
AAATTATATAAATATACCCTTTTATGTCATTTTACATATACCAACTACCTTAACAGTTACTTTTATCAAACACTTCTAATTTAATAAGCTATCTTAACAGCTATCATCTTTAACAGTTTTTAGCTAAAATTTAATTTTTCAATTTTCAACTAATTTATAAGCTTTCAGCTAGCTTATTAACTACTTTTATCAAACATATTCCAAGTGCTATTGATTGGCACGAAAATTTTTCAGCTAGCTTATCAACTACTTTTACCAAATATATTCCAAAATTGATTGGTGCAAAAGTTTTGAAGGTAAACAGAAAAAGTGCCAAAAAAAGAAAACAAAATGAGTCCACGTGCAGAGCAAATACTATTATAGTGATAACATTTCCATTTTATTATATTATTATTTCTTGACATTTGTTAAATGGTGCTTTAAGCAACGTAAAAAATTTATATAATTTTATTTAATTTACTTTTTAAAATTTGTAAAAAAAATAAAGAATGAATTAAATAGAAGCACATTATTTTTTAAATATTTTATGCTAGCATTATAATTTAAAGTTCTGTTGATGATCAATTTTGATAATCGATGAACTGAAAGTTCTAAAGTCTAAACTGTTATAACAGATAAAAAAAATGCAAGGAAATAACAAGAGAAAGAAGAAAGAAGGACAAAGCAAATACACAGATTTTTATCGTGATTTGGCTAAAATCAATATAGCTCCTACGTCCACAGTGATTATATTCACTATTACTAGTTGTTTTCCTGTTCAGTTCAACAGAGTCTCAGTACACAAGTTCTCTCATTATTTTAGTAAAGTTTCTGCATATATCTTTTTTATTCTCTCTTTTACAATGATATCTCTCCCTATTTATAGAGGCGAGGAAGGTTACAAGTGTAATTAGACAAATTATAAAATTATTATTACCGTCACTCTAAGCAATAAATGCTGGATAAATTATTGTCTATTTTTGGGGGCTGATTTGTCAATTGGAAGTGTTTCAGACTATTGACTAGACTTCTACTCTGTAACTATGCCCAAGGGAGTTTGTTCAGCAATCTAAGGTTGCTGAGTGCTTCAAGCTCGCACGGGGCACTAGCTTCTATGACCTCACTCCAAACTAGCCTGGCCCCTTCTACCTTGAGCTAGTCCATTTGGCCTTTGTTGGCCCATTTTACTCAATTCCGCAATATGCCCATAACACTAGCTCCCAACTCGTAGTTCGCTTGTGAACTGGGAGCTAGAAACTTTGCTCCCTGTCGGAAAAGTCCTTATTCACAGTCTGTAACATGGTCAAAGTATTCTTTTGTAGAATGTCGCGTTGTTGGGCTTTGTTGACAGTTTGCAGAGTGCTATCACTTCAAGCTTTAATCTTTCATTTTATTTGCATAAGGCCATACCTCCAACTATTCACACTTTATAGTTGTTGGTATTGCAGCCTTGTTTTCCTTTAGGGCTGTTTGATCAAGAACAACTGGATATTATCTGGACTCATCGGTAAGGTCAGGCTAGCCTATATAAGAGGCCAAAAGTCCTTTTTCTTCTCCATAAAATAATCAGATGGGTGCTATAGTTAAGCCTCTTATGTTTCTAATGTCCTGGACCTTTGGTGGAATTCTGTAAGGCATGTATGACTCGTTGAAATGGTCCCTCTTCAAGGATTTTGGGAAGTTTTGTTATAGAAAGCTTCCGCGGGTAATTCCTCTTTGAGGATCCCAGGAAGTTTTGTTACATTCCTCCATAGCCTCTATGCATTGTCGCTGAATAAGGCAACTCTTTCACCTTTGCCTTTGGTTTCCTTGCATGGCGAGCCAATTCGGTTGGTTCTTCAGCCTTCTCACTCGGTTGGTTTAACCATTTTGGCTTTCTGAGCACTTTTAGGGCATTTGAATAAGGGGATCAGCTGTCAACTCAGAGGGAGGACTAGGAAGAGTTGAAGCAGTTCAGCTTGCTCACTACCTGTTGGGTCTGGCTCTTAAAAGTCAATTCCTCCTGCGTATTATGGCTGTTGGCCTACTGAGGATTAGCTCTTCCTTGGAAACTATAGATTTGCTTTAATTTGTACCCTTGAATCTTTGTGTAAATTCACCTCGTTGAAAGGGTTTTTTAATGAGACTCCACTTTTGTAATTACGTCATGTTGTATGCTTCATGTATTGCAGAATATGACATCTAAATTCCTCATAAATAGACTTATGCACATCGTATTTTAGACATGGAGTTAAATAATCAATTGATTACAATAATTCATATCAATCAATAATGAGTCTGAGCATTGAAATAGCTCAATGGTAATGTGTCCTCAGGCCGCATGAGGGCTACGAACAAAAAGGTCGCAAGAGAACCGTGCTTTATATATTGAATGTCAAGGTTAGTTGCATAATGTTGATATCAAAATCTGATCAATCGTACAATTCTTAATACCTCAAGCTACAATCTGGCTGAAATGGGATAGATAGAAATAGATAGCAAGAAGAAGGACAGCAGGGACACAATATTTTTTTAATGTGGTTCGACCAAATTTGGACAGCACTGGATCCTATGTCCACAGTTGATTTTATTTATCAATGAAAGTTATAGGATACAAATGTTTATTCATGGCTTCCCCCATTTTGATAGAGTTTTGGCATACATTCCCACGAGAGTCCCTTAATACAATAACCTAACCCCTTATTTATAGAACTAGGGGTACAAATATAATTTAATAAATTATAAATATGTTATATCATATAATAAATGTAAAAGATATCTTAGGCTTCTGCAAGTCAACTTCTGTAGGTTACTTTTGGTGGGTAGGCCCCTCGACTACTTTTTGTAATATTAACTTTACAAGTTGATATTGACTGGGAGGTGTTAAAGCTCTCTTTTGGAGCTAAGTCTAGGAGTTAGCTGAGGTAGCTAGCCGAGGTCTGCGACCTGGAGCTAGCTGAGGGCTACAACTTGAGCTAGCTGAGGACTGTGATATGAGCGACCTGGAGCTAGCTAAGGACTGCGACATGAGTGACCTGGAGCTAGCTGTTGTAGCGAGGTAGAGCTTGTAGGTGAGAGCTTCAGTGACCTGAATGACTTGGACCCTTCCTACTGGACTTAGGCTTTTGCCAGCCCACTTTGTATAGTACCAGAAAATGCATGTAACACATAAGAGTTATGCTTTAGCTAGCACAAGATTGAATGCCTGATAAGTGGTCAGTTATGCCCAAACTAGCATGAGATTGAGTGCACAGTGGGCGATTAGATGTGCCTGAACTGAGGCAAGGTCACGAGCTCGATGGGCGATTAGGTGTGCCCAAATCGAGATGGACGCACAGTGGGCAATTAAGTGCACCTAAGCTGGCACGAGGTTACAAGCTTGATGGGCGATTAGGTGTGCTCAGGCAGAGATGGGTGCACAGTAGGCAATTAGGTATGCCCGATCTAGCATGAGGTCATAAGCTCGATGGATGATTAAGTGTTCCTAGGCTAAGATAGGTGCTCAATGGGCTATTAGGTATGCCCAAACTGAGGTAAGGTCACGAGCTCAGTGAGCGATTAGGTGTGCCTGAGCTGAAGCAAGGTCAAATGCGTAATGGGTTATTGGGTGCGCCCAAATTGGCACGAGAGGGCGATTAAGTGCACCTGAACTAAAGTAAGGTCAAGTGCATAGTGGACAATTAGGTGCATCTGAACTGACATGAGAGGGCGATTATATACGCCTTGGGCGATTAGATGTACCTAAACTGAAGTAAGGCTGTGAGCCCGGTGGGTGATTAGGTGTGCCCTGGGTAATTAGGGGCGTCCAAACTAAAGTGAGGTCGAGTGCGTAGTGGACAATTAAGTACACCCAAACTAGCATGAGAGGGCAATTAGGTACGTCTGAACTGAAGTAAGGTCGCAAGCATGGTGGGTGATTAGGTGTGCCCTAGACGATTAGGTGCACTCAAATCGAAGCAAGGTCAAGTATGCAATGGGTGATTAAGTGTGCCCGAAGTGGCACAAGAGGGCGATTAAGTGTGCTTGAACTGAAGCGATGTCGTGAGCTTGGTGGGCAATTAGGTGCGCTTGAACTAAAGTGAGGTTGAGTACGTAGTAGGCGAATAGGTGCGCCTAAATTGAAGTGAGGTTAAGTATGCAGTGGATAATTAAGTGCATCCAAATTAGCACGAGACAATGATTAGGTGCGTCTTGAGCAATTAGGTGCGCCTGAACTGAAGTGAGATTAAATGTATAATAGTTGATTAGGTGCGCACAAACTGACACAAGAGGGCGATTAGGTGCGCCTTGGGCAATTAGGTGCGTCTGAACTAAAGTGAGGTTAAGCGTGCAATGGGTGATTAAGTGCACTCGAACTGATACGGGAGGGTGATTAGGTGCAATCAAGGTAATTAGGTGCGCCCAAATTGAAGCAAGATTGAGTGCGCAGTGGGCAATCAAGTGTGCCCAAACTGGCATGAGAGGGCGATTAGGTGTGCCCTAGGCAATTAAGTGCATTTGAATTGAAGCAAGGTCGAGTATGTAGTGGATGATTAAGTGTGCCTGAACTGGCATGAGGGGATGATTAGGTGCGCTTGAACTGAAGTGAGGTCACGAGTTTAGTGGGCAATTAGATGGACCCTGAGGTGATTAGGTGCACTCAAACTGAAGTAAAGTTGAGTGCGCAATGGATAATTAAGTGTGCCCAAACTGACACAAAAGGGTGATTACGTGCACCCTGAGTGATTAGGTGTGCCCAAACTGAAGCGAGGTTAAGTGCGCAATAGGCGATTAGGTGTACGTGATCTGGCACGAGAAGGCGATTAGATGCATCCTAGGCAATTAGGTGCACCCGAATTGAAGCAAGGCAAGTGCATAGTAGGCGATTAGATGCGTTCAAACTAGTAAGAGAGGGCGATTAGGTGTACCTAAATTGAAGCAAGATCTTGAGCTCCATGGGTGATTAAGTGTGCCTTGGGTGATTAGATGCGCCTAAATTAAAGCAAAGTCAAATGCATAGTAGGTGATTAGGTGCACCGGAACTGACATAAGAGGACAATTAGGTGTGCTCAAACTAAAGCGAGGTCACGAGCCTAGTGTTCAATTAGGTATGCCCTGGGCAATCAAGTGCACCTAAATTGAAGTGAGGTCAAGTGTGCAATGGGCGACTAGGTGTGCTTGAATTGGCATAAGAGGGCGATTAGGTATGCCTAAACTAAATCAAGGTCAAGTGCGCAATGGGTGATTAGATGTGCCTGAACTAAAGTAAGGTCAAGTGCGTAATGGGTGATTAGGTGCACCTTGGACTAGTAGGTGCATCTGAACCAAAGTGACATCATGAGCTCGATGGGTGATTAGGTATGCCCTGGCTAATTAGGTGCACTTGAAATAAAGCGAAGTTAAGTGCACAGTGAGCAATTAGGTGCGTCCTAAGCGATTAGGTGCACTTAAACTGAAGTAAGGTCAAATGCATAATAGGTGACTAGGTGCACCTGAACTAGCACGAGAGGGTGATTAGGTGCACCTGAACTGAAGTGAGGTCATGAGCTCGGTGGGTGATTAGGTATGTCTTGGGCGATTAGGTGCATCCGGACTGAAGTAAGGTCAAGTATGCAGTGGGCGATTAGATGCACCCGAATTGGCATGAGAGGGCAATTAAGTGCACTCGAACTGAAGCGAGGTCACGAGCTCGGTGAGCAATTAGGTACCCCTAAACTGAAGCTAGGTCAAGTGCGTAGTGAGTGATTAGGTGTGCCTAAACTAAAGAGAGGTCGGATGTGCAATAGGTAATTAGATGCGCCTGAACTAGCACCAAAGGTCGATTAGTTATGCCATGGGCAATTAGGTGTGCCCAAACTGAAGCGAGGTTGAGTGCACAGTAGGCAATTAGGTGTGCCCCAGCTGAAGTAAGGTTGAGTGCACAATAGGCGATTAGGTGTGCTCGAACTGGTATAAGGGGTGATTAGGTGTGCCTTGGGTGATTAGGTGCACTGAAAATTGAAGTGATGTTGCATGAGAGTTGCGGTTTGTTGTTTGCAATTTGGCAGGTCATTTAACATGCTTCTCACTTTATCTGTGACTTTTCAATTTTTGTGAGTAGTGCAATGGCTACTATCTCGAATGAATGTCTCTGCCAGACTAGCAAGGATTTAATGTTGTCATACGCTGAGCCGATAGATTGTGGGTATTGTAAGGGTTTGTAGATTTGACGGAGAGGCTATGCCCAAAATAATAGAGAAAATCATCTTCCCTTTTCACTAGTCATTTAAAATCCAAGGCTGACAGACTCTCTATTCCCCATTCTTTCTATTGGTTCCATGACCATCCATTGTCATCCGTCACTTTCACCACCATCCCAGCCTTCTAGGCCTGTGGCTCAAGTTTTGACCACTGGAAGCTAATTTCGCTCATGTTTTAGTCCTCACTTTCTTATTTTAGCACGGTAAGTTCTCTCTCTAGCTTGTGATTTCTAGCCTTCTATTTTAAGGTTCTTGTGAGCTTGCTTGTTTGTTGCTGATAAGACTTGAAATGTTGGTTGAATCTTTGTGCATTTTCTTCTGTTATGTTTGGTTTGCTAGGTTTGTCTGTCAGTAGATGCTGGGTTTCTGATGGTGATTGAGTCTCCAATTAACTTTTTGGGCTTTACCGACCTGATAGTTGAAACCTCTTTGTGTATTTTGAGTTTGGGTCTTGATGACTCGAGTCGTATATGACCCTCTATTTAGGACGAAGCTCTTAGAGTTAAGGATTGGTTTGTCTCTAGTGACCTTAGTGACCTGACTATTTCTTTTTCTTCTTGTGTAGATGTCATTAACTCGTAGATGCTGGAGTCATCGAATAGTCTGTGAAGATGCTGAGCCTTTTGAAGAGAGTGGGGAGTTGCTCTGTGTCACGGGGGTGTGACCTTTTAGAGTGGTAAGGCCGAAAGTGTGTTTGCAACTCATTTCAGACCAAAGGGGTCTACAACTCGTTCCCCTTTCACACATCGTCCTTCGAGTGTCAAACTTAGAGAGCTTGGAGACATAGCTGAGGTATATTTTTTTTCAAAGGGTTGTCGTGTTCTAGGACTATCCCGTAGCGATCATATTGCTTTCCCTCATTCAAAGTTTATTATAATCAATAACCAACACCTAGGTGCTGATTTAGGTTCCCAGTTCCCCCTTTTATAATTGATTTTCTCAATAAAGTAAAGCTCTTCCCCTCTTAGTTGACCCCAAATGCATATTCTAGTCTGATCTCTTTATCTCTAGTATATCAGAAAAACAACCTTTCACCCCTTTTGGATAAAGTCCTCTGCCACTTTTTTAGTATTAAGAGCATCGGACAGCGAGAGGGAATTTACTACCTCTCAGCTCGTCCATCCAAATACAGGAGAATCTTACCTCAAGGGGATGCTAAGGGGAAATCCAATGTAGGGCATTATAAGACCCGTTGGTTTTATGTTTCTTGTCCATCCCTACGCCATCTCCAAAATTTTACATTAGTTTTGAATCCCGGTAAGTGAGCTCAGAGGATGCAGAATGATTTTATCATGTTTTGTTTCAAGTCTAAACTTTTGTTGTGCTCTTTGCATATGGAGCTAAGAAAGAGAAACCAACACTAAGTGCAGAAGAGATCAAAGTGCTCAATCAATTTGCTACCTCTGAAGATTTTTGGAATGATTTGAAATTTGACAAAGAGTTTCTACGAGCACACGGGCTCTCTCTTGCCCTTGGTGCATAGCTTTTCAACAACTCGCAAGTTATCAAAGCTCGTGGCGTTAGAGAGATCACTCCAACGGATTTCGAGGAGTATAAAGATATAGGGAGACTCAACCTTACCATGCCTCCACTAGTAGCTAGGTCAAGATTTGTTGCCATTCCGATCTCTGCTCAAATTACTCATCCTTCCTCCTCGACGACCACGGAAGAGACTTTGCTTGCACCAGACGAACCCCCTCTTAAGAAATAAAGGACTGACAAAGGAAAAGAGATTGCTATTAGCTCGGAGGAGGAGTTTGAGAACACACTAGAGGACATGTCTGAAAGCCTGGGTCCTAAGATGCTGACACTCTATAAGGTTTTTCACATGAATATGGACCGAATTTTGGGACTCACACGAAGTCATTGGAGCAGGAGGAGATATATGGTAGCGCCTTGAAGAGCATACTAGTTTGCCACTGTCTGTTGGTTTGTATCATTTTTCTCTAATTTTTCCATCTTATGACAGGTGATTTAATTCCTTTGGATTATTCTAGGGTGCAGTGGAAGCAATAAAATCAAGGTACGAGGACCTAAGCTGGGAAGAAGAGTAAGGCAAGCTGAAGAGTGACTTGGTTACGATGACTAAGGAGGCGACGGAACTGAAAAAGAAGCTGTAGCGCATTGAAATCCAGTTGTAGAATGTCGACGCTGTGAGGAGGAAGGTTGAGGAGGCTTTGGCTCATGAGACAAGCAATTTAATCTTGAGACTTCACAAGACGAATGACGAACTGTGACTGAAGCAGGGTGAGCTGGAAATGATGGCGACGTGAACTAAGATCACCAAAAAGGAGGAAAGAATTACGAAGGAGAGAGCTACTTGTGCCAAAGACAAGGCATTGCAAACTAAGAAGGAGATCAAATGAGCTGAAGAGAAGATCACCTGAGCTAAGAAGGAGGTTGCCTAAGTTGAGGAAGAGATTACCTGAGTTAGGAGGGAGATTGCTACCATGGTCACACAGGCCAAGAATGTTGTGATCTCTGACACCACCAATGGCTTTCTATTCATCTTATGGCAAAAACATCCAGATATGGACTTTGCATTTTTTGATGGTGAGGTTGAGGTAATTATCCAAGGCTTTGTTAGAAATGTGAAAGCAGCTTTAACCTCAGGCACAGAAATTGATGGTGAAGATCTTCTCGTTCGAGACAACAACCAGGTCAAAAGTAGCTCATTGGCACAGGAAAAAGCTGTAGCGGGATCTGAAGAACAGATGATGGAGAGTTCGCCTGCTCCCCCTGTTGACTTAGCTTGTCAGGATACACCTAGGCCCCTAACCTTTTCGTAGATTGCGTTGCTTCAACACCTTACCTTGTGCTCTTTATTTCTAGAACATTTTTTGAATGTATTTTTCGCTGACATTCACATGTAATTGGAATGTTCTTGTTGGTTTTTGTATGAACCATTTATTCAGGACAAAACTATTTAATTCTGTTACTCGCTCTAGTTGATTACTCTTTCAGACTCTTTAAATCAAAACATATGAATTTTTTTTGTCAATTAATCGTAACCTTATGTTTGCATGCCGGATCAATGGAAGGTGGCTTTTGTAACTTCCAATTCAGCTAGTTGAGTTAACAATTTGAATGTGGTATAAATGGATTCTGGTCAGGCTATTTTGAGACCAATTTAAGTGCAGCATTATGAGGATTTGTTGAAAGGTTCACATAGAATAGGGGAACTTTGGGAATTTTTATTATAATTTGAATAATGACATAAAATTACAAGGTTGAGTTTAGATTTATCGGTAATACGGCCAAAGGTGCGTGGCATTCCATGCTTAAGGGAATTTAGCTCCCTTTACATTTGCCAAGTGATATGCCCTGTTTCCCAAATTCTCCTTTATTACATATGGGCCCTCCCAATTCAGACCCAATGTCTCTTCACTGGGTTTTCTGGCTCCCGGTAAGATTAGGTGCAACACGAGGTCGCCCATTTTGTAGCTCTGAGCTTGGACCCTTCGATTATAATGTATCGCAACCCACTATTGATAGGTCTCTATTCTGAGGGAAGCCGTATCCCTGGCTTCTTCAACAAGGTTAAGACTTACAACGAGCAATTGGTTATTGTCCTTCGGATTGAAAGTAGCCCTTCGATGTGAAGTTACTTGAAATTCGATCGATATCATAGCTTTAGCCCAGAAAACTATTAAGAAGGAAGTCTCGCCCGTGCTACTGCGAGCTGTAGTTCAGTAAGCCCATAGTACCTTTGGTAGCACGTCTATCTATACGCCCTTTGTTAGTCTGGATGGGTACCCAGGCCAATTTGATTGAGCCCTATTGCATCATGGACTATACATTCTGTGAATTGGATATAAAGGTTGTACATTCATCTTATATTGC
>JANHAO010031040.1:0-10013 GCA_026873985.1 Saraca asoca
ACAATAAGTGAAATGCAAATTTCATTTACCTCAAATTTTATATAACAATCAAGCTCTTGATTTTGCAGATCAATCTCAGCCTTCAGATTATCACCAAGTGATGATAATATGGGAAGTGCAACCTTTGCACCTTCACTTACACAAATGAAAAAAGAAATGCGCTCATCTTCTTTACATGAGAGCCTTAGCCTAGTCGACACTGGATTTGGGGCAGACCCATAATAACTAACTTCATCTTGGAAGGACTTACTCTTTAGAGACAAGAAATAGTTTGGTTGTCTAGACAGTAATCCTACATCTATACCTCTTTTCATTTGTTCAGTCACTAGAGTATGCTTATCTTCTATGTAGTTTTAGGAACCAACACTGAACCTAATTGGAGTGTAAGCAATTAGTTATGTTCTTTGTCAAACTTAATCAATTTAATAAGCATTTAATGTAAGCAGTTGATGAAAGGGGTTTGTCTATCAGGATACATCTAATTCATGGGGTCTGTCTGTTAGCTTCCTTTGCATAATCTTGCTACCAATAGTTGGGACTGTAGTTGAACATGCAGGAGTAATCATCTTTGTTTTCAAGAACAAGCTTGTGAGACCCCAAAACTGTTATGAAATTCATACTTCATTCCTTCATAATATAAGTTGCTTTAAAACTAAATCAGTGGCTTGACTACAGGATATCTCATTGGGTGTTGACTTGGGTTATTCAACTCAAATTGCTACATTTGTGGTAAGAATTTAACTTGCCAAAGAAAAGGAACCCTTTATTTATCATTTTTGTCATTAGTGAAAGTTTCCATCAAAAGGAATTGTAATTTAGGTTCCTCTATGTGTGGTGGTTGCTTGGATTATGGGTGTTAAAATGGACCTTAACTTCAATCTCCTAGAGACTGGCTTTCTTGCTTTGTCAATAATAGCATTAACTTTCACATTACAAGTATAATTACCATAGCATCATTTTTTAGAATGAGAAATGAAAAAAAAAAGAGAGACTAAATTAATGGCACTTTCAATCTACAAAATTAATCTTTGCTCTAAATTTTATAGGATAGAACTTCTCACTATTTGAAAGGCCTTGTTCTCCTACTCTGCTACATTGCTATAGGAACCTACTTTTTTGTACAAAAAACACCATTTAGTAAGTATCACACATATCAGATTTCAGAAGCTATACATTGAATTGCAATTTCGTATCTAAAGATTGATAACCTTTTCTTTTCAAACAATGCCAATGTGATTAATATTGGGCTTAAATCAGCAACTGGTGGAGCTTTTAGTGCATAATTGCTAAGTCCTTGCTTTTTAGAGTTTTTTTAGACATTTCTATTTTGAATCGCATAAGTCAGTTTATGAAACTAACTCAAAAAGCAATTTGGTTGCTGGCTTTGGCCTATGGAGATCCTGAGATGAAGATTCGTAGAATCCAGGATTGGGAAATTTATTGGTTCAGACAGATAGCAGGAAAGTGCCTGTATTAATTCTTTGGTTTATTTGATTGTAGCGCTCTGGCCTATGGATAAATCTCAATGATTTTGCATCTAGGAATTTTTATGTGAATATCTTCAAGTTATTGATAGAAAAAAGAACATTTTCAAGCTGTCTCAAGGAGAATATATAATTTATATGAATGAAAGACATTTCCTTCAGAGAGTCTTGTTTATACTCATTGCTGATTTGCTTACAAAGAGAGAAGACAAAGTTGAGTGTGTTGCATATTTTCTATTTTTACATCAAAGCTGTGATTAATTTACATAATAATGTGATTATTCTTTATTTTTCAATAAAGACAGGTGAAGACCTAAACATGGAGAAAGGACTTGAAGAGAGAAGAATGATGCTGTAAATTGAAGACTATCAACAACCAAGAGCAAATTATTATTTGGGTAGAATATGATTTAGACTTCTTGTATTATTATTTAGAATATTATTAATTTGTTGAGGGGGTTTATTTAGGTAAAATTGTATTTTGAGATTGAAACAATAGACACTCAATTATATTCAACACTTTGTTTTTTAATGAAATAAATGTCTTAATTATTTTTTAATGAAATGAATGTTTTAATTTTTCTTTTTCAAAAGCCGTTGCCTATATCTTGAAAACCGTTGCCTATGATCAATTGGTAATAATTTTTACATGTTGCCTTTAATATAATTGGTAACACTTTTTAACCGTTGCTTATTCTAGTGTTATGATCAATTGGTAACGATTTTTACATGTTATCTATAATATAATTGGCAACAATAGGCAATGATTTCTCATCGTTGCCAAATAAAACTGAAAAAATCGTTGCTTAACTGTTGCCAGAAACTCAAAAAAAAAAAATCGTTGCTTAAAAGAATAGGTATTGGACGATACAAGCACGATAAAAAATCATTATCTATCCTTATAGGCAACAGTTTTCACACTTTAGACAATGGTTTTTGGCTGTTGCCAAAAGTCAAAAATGTTGTAATGACGGATTAGGACATCACGAAAAATTGACAACAATAATTCTGTCAAAAATCAAAGAATGAATATGATAATGTTTTCCTGGTAATAGTGATGGAACAAATTAGAACTTAGAATACAAACCCACCTAACTCGTGTCAAAAACAGAAATATGAGTTCAGCTTAATACCATTTGACACTTAAAAACACTTTTGAAGAACTATAAAAGCGCATCATGAGATAGTCAGTTTATGAAGCTTCCTCTATCGCCCTAAGTTGGTTTAGACACCATTTTCACAAAATCCACACTCTCCCCAGAAGTGTTATCCGCCTAAATTAGAGAATGTTAACTCACGGGACAACAAAGATTTCTCATCATTGTCATCCAAGTCCATGCACTCTTCCCTTGCATCATCAATCTCAATATTCTTGCCACTTTCTTTCCCATTTGATTCCGAAACATGAACTTCACAAGCTTCTTCCACCTCCTCCAGTCGCTGCATTTCTGATTCTATCAAGGAAACCATTCTTGCCCGCTCCCTGTCCCTTGGGTATGTACAGTAAAGGAATGAATAGATGAAGCAGCAGATTGCCATCGGAATGCCAATTGCAGTATAGAGTGCCTTTGCCAGTGATGCAGCATTTTCCCTATCTGTTTCGATCTCAACAGAGTCTGAGGATCCTTTGGGGATTGGTTTATAGCCATAAACATGCTGAGCCAAAACTCCAACAATTGGAGGTGCAAAGGATGCCAATATAGACTCAAAAGACCGGTCCAAAGCATAGATACACGTCCGTGACTTCTCAGGCACTATTTCTGCAAATATTGGACTGTCCATACTGTTTACATAGCTAGCAAAAAAAACTAATCCAGGTTCATATTTATATATTTATTTTTTGTTATAATTCTCAGGAAGACTTTGTCAAAATTTAATTGGTATGGCCGTGAAAAATCAGTTCTGCAGTTAATATCCTGTTAGAATTCGATTTCTACGGTAATGGCTGCAGCTCCATTGCCATCCAACAGCGAAAACATTGTCCATTTTCTAAAAGAAAGAAAACAAATTGCTATAGCAATCATTAATACGTACTTGTTCGTTGCTGGAGCATTCCAGGATATGGAGAAGCCCATAATAAACAAGACCAGCCCATGCACAAAGGCTGTGTTTGGATCATCAGACAAAGCCAACAACAAAATTGCTGCTAAAGGAATAGCCGAACCTGAACTTATTTGTGACAGCATTATTCTACCAGAGTTGGGTAAGCGTTGTGCTAAAATATCCCCCATTTTCCCTCCAAACAGAGCCCCAAATGAACCAGCAAGAACAAATAGGGTCCACAGGATTGCTGTTGTCACATGAGAAAAACCTATAAGTTCTAACCAGAGTGTGGCAAATGCCAAGGCTGACCATGGGAATGATCCAGAAACACCCTGAGCTACAATTATCTGAAATGAAGGAATTTTCATAACTGACTTGGCTTCTTTCATTACATCTTTCATTTCAGAAAGAAAAGACTTGTCTGAAATTTGATATTTAGCTCTGCCATCGTTCTTAGAGAAGCATGGATCATTGGCAAAAAGTCGAACCAATATACCAACAATAACGCTGATTAATGCAACCAGATGAAAAGCAAGCCTCCAACCGGGTATACCAGCGAATGAAGTTGAGGCAACAAGTACAGAGCAAAGCCCGCCAAGGATGCTGCCAAAGTTTCCGGTTAACTGTAGCCACCCAAATGCTACACCACGATTGTTATCATCTGTCGAGTCAGCAATCAGTGACTGAATGGCAGGAGTAACAATGGCAAGTCCAATCCCATTTAAGCCTCTTGACATTGCAACCTAGTATGAGAATCCCATGCAACAACAATTTGTTTAGTCTATTTATGAAGCAAGACAGATGAATTACACTCTTTTTATTATTATTATTATTATTATTTTTTAATTTTTCATATAAAAAGAAACATAAAATGCTAAAGAGAAAGCTGTTATGATTTTCTTTGTAATCGTAATAGGAATATGTTAAGTAATGACCGTTCATATTGATCTATAATCACGTTTTTGGTGGAGAAATTCCTGTATACTCAACTACTCAACACGCCATTTTCACCCATCCCATAAAGGGATTTCTGCTCCCTTCGTGGATTAGCATCTAACGATATATTCAAGGAGGGTATTATCAGCCAAACCGTCAAAGTAAATTCATAGACCATGCCATGGATTTTCCAGAACTTAGATTGAAAAATGAAACTTCCAATTTTATTTGCAACCAAAGTTCTGCAAGGAAAAAACCAACGCGATTTCATTGGCTACGTATAGATCTATTTAAGGGAAATCCCAGAAGAACCTCTGGCCTCTGGAGGTTTACTGATATGCAGATGGCTTACCAACCGTCTAATATTAGACATTTAAGCAATATGATATTAAAAAACAGCAAGGTATGGTCGATTTACAACTTCATTGAAAATTAAAAACAAATAACGCTAAGAATTAAAATAGATATGGAAGCATAAAAAAAGAATGGGATGAGAGTAGAGCACCTGGAGGAAAGTGGTGGAGATGGCAACTAGGAAGGTTGCGGCAGCCCAAAGAAAGGCACCAAGAGCGATTACATGGGCACGATTATGACGCATAGCGAGGTAAGCCGCAAGTGGATAGCAGCTAGACTGAACCAGCGATCGGAACAGAGTCAGTGAACCCAAACCAGTTGGGTCCGTTTGGAGAGCAGCACCAACCTCCTTGTAAACTCCTGGCAGCAAAGACTCATCGGCTCTCTCCATAATACCCGCCAGATTCACTAACACTAACGTTAGTGTCTCCGCGTTCATATTGGACTGTTCCATTCAACCTTCGATGGCTGTTCAGACCCAATGACGGAGGAAGGAATTTCCTACGTTTTGGAGAGAGGTGGGGATGGAGGAGGAAGAGTTGACTTGACGAGGAAGAGAGAGACACTGTTGTTGTGGGGATCTACTGGAGGTAGATTCCCACGTGTACGTTAAAGATTGTCGATTAACGGCGAGGATGTTGGAACTGATGGACCACAATTAATTCAAAATTGTTTGCTTTTGGGCCGATGACTGTCTTGTCTTAGAGATACGGTACCAAAAACTTGGAATGCCTTTTAAGGATGGAAATGAGGAGAAAGCAAGAGAAAGGAGAAAACGTTTGTACGTTGTCCAATCAGATCAGAGCCTGCTGCGACAAGTTTGGGATTTATTTTTCATTGCCATTTGTTTCTTACAATGCTATTGGTTCTAGTAGTGTAGGGGCATAACAAGGATGCCCGGTTTTCTTTTGATAATGAATTATGACAGTCACCTTTGATATATGGGTTTTTTTTATTTTTGTGAATGAGATTAAAATTAGAAAAATGTTTTGGATAACGTTTTGAGTCAATTAGTAACTGGACCATGTTAAAAACATTAATTTGAGTAACGTTTTGGATCATATTGTAACTAGATCACATCGCAATGGATAACGCCATCCGCATAAGGCGAACAATGTTGTTTATGACAATGCTGCTAGACAGTTCGTAATGGCCAGTATTGTTCTGGCCAACGCCACCTGTCTAGACAGACAACATTACTTAGAACAACGTTGCTAATCATACCCGGTTGCCTGATAGGTTTGTTTTTGAAAAAGCCTGCTTCCATTTTTTTTAACTTTTTTTTTCTTCTTCCTCTTTACATTATAAAAACACATTATCTTCTTCATTTTGCAACTTCTTCTTCACTTCTTTCTTCATTTCTTCACTTATCCATTTTTTCATCTTTCTCATCCATTTCATCTTTATAAATTTTCTTTCAAGTAATATTTATTTCTTTCTTTGACAAATTGTGAGGTAAGTTTTCGTATGCTTATTTACCATTACTTTTGTTTAAGAATTATTTGAATTTATTTTTCTGAAGTTAAGTCTTGTTTTGCATTATTACTCACACGTTAATTTGACTAATTATTATACATTACTTTGTAGAGATTTTTTTGCATGAGAAATTACATTATCTATCTTACATGTATGGTAATAGAAGTTTTTTTTTTTGCTAGCACCAGTAGCGATAAAAGATTTGAAATTTTAGCGATTTTAATTCTGAAATGATTATGTTAGGGAAATAAAATTAGGATTTGAAACAGATAATAGGTGGAAAAAATGAGAGAATTAATTAGTTGAATAGTTAATATCTTTTATATTGAAATTTATTATGCTAACTAGTGATATTTATGAGGAAGTAAATTTTCTTATGTATATGTTTTTTTTTGAAATTATAGTATTTAAATTTTTTATTCATGGCAGAATTTTATTTTTTATTGAAATTTTAGCCGGTGATATTTATTACCTTAATTTGTGATTGTAATCAATTATTTACTGTCATTTTTAATTTGATTTAATAAAATAATTAGCAATATGTGTTTTTAATATCGTTTATTTTGATAATTGTAGTAAGATTGTTATTTTTAGAATATCAAATAGATGTGCTCATCTTTTAAATTCCGATTCGAGAGATGATGCATTACTTCGATTGCAACACCAGCATATTTTGAAAGCAATATGGCCAAGGGATAAGGTTGATAATATTAATGAAAGTTGATCATTTAAAAAATTTGTTCCATTTCTCTGTTATTTTCAATACTTTACTGCCAATTTTTTTTATATTGAGGCTAATTGGGTGCTCCATGTTAGATATTTAGGTCACATTCCACCCCTAACCCTTGAATGGATCCCATCTTTAATCAGCAGGACTCTATGGTGTTTTGAGAATCAGATACATAAACATTGATTGGCCCCTCATCAACGCACTTGTTGAGAGATGGCGACCAGAGATTCATACGTTCCACACATCACAAGGAGAAATAACAATCACATTGCAAGATGTAGAAGTCCAATTTGGACTCTTTGTGGATGGTGAAATGGTGATTGGCACTACTTGATTGCCATAGTATGGAGTGTGTAAGATATTATTGGGCGATGTTCCACTGAATGAGTATCGTTTCATCTATGGCTAAAAACTTAGCCTAACATGGTTACAAGAGCGGTTTGATGATCGCTTAAATAATACCAATGAGAAAACTATGTAGCAATACACATGCGCTAATATATTGAGATTGTTAGGTGCAATATTATGTAATGACAATTCAACCTATTATGTGCATTTGATGTTTTTGCCTATGTTAGCCTATTTATAAGATGCAGGGAGATATAATTAGGGGGTTTGCGGTCTTATCATGGACTTGTAGAGAGTTGTGCAAGGTATCCAAGGTAGAATTGAATGACATTTCTGAATGCATGTTGCTAGTATAGATGTGGGCTTGGGATAGATTCCTAAGCATTGCACTAATTAAGAAAGGCTGGTTGGATCTTAACCAACAAGAGCTAACGCTCTTAGCTTTCAGATGGCACAATGCTCAGGACACAATGATAACTCCAAGCCATGTGTTAAGTGTATTTAAGGCTTCACTTGATTGCTTAAAGCCAGATCAGGTAGGAATAATTGACCTTATTACATTATTGTCATTTATTGCTTGAATTTTAATTTCTATTTATGGTAATGATTATGATTGTGGTTTATGATAACAGGTTATCTAGGAACCTTACAAGGGTGACATGTTTATGACCTTGCTAGACTACTGTATAGTGGGATAAGAGATTTGGTGTTTACACTTGTCTTTGATATGTTTCCACATTTTTGAGTGGTATAGCACGGACAGAGTAATGAGGCAATTTGATTTTCAACAACCTATACTCTGTGACTTAGATGTGGATGACACTCTGCATGAGTACACACTACAAGATAAAGAATGTTGGGACTAGGTCATTAGACATAAACGGTGGATTCAACTTTGGAACAACCGATGACAAGGAATCTCATGCGGAGTGCCATTGTCAGAACCATTGCACTATAACAATGAGTACATGCAATGGTATAGAACGGTGACAAGATGTTAGATTGCTCCAAGTGGTGCAATGGAGGATTCAGTGGTATGATTTACTATATTTAAACTAATTATATAAATTGAATTAAGAAATAACAGTTAATAATTTCCTTCTTCTATTTGCATGACAGGCTGACTTGAGAATAGAGTTGCATTATATGGCCCTCGTTGATGCTGAAAGTAGATCATGGACTAGGGTTGGATAGACTGGCATTGACTTAGTGGATATTACATATGAGCATTATAGATTCAAAGCTTAGCATATTGACATCTTGTCTCTATTGTCTAATGTTCAAAGGCTAGCAGTTCATGTTGATCCAATTGCTGGAGGTAGATATGCCTGTAGAAGATGCTGACAAAATGAGGAGCATGCAGATGATGTGGGACCTTTAAACATTGCAATTGCTCATACACATGATAAGGTGGGCATTCATACACACCACACACCACATGCCCCTTCTTTTTTATGACATACATATGAAGGGGAATATGCATTTGGTACAACATCATATGGTGAGGCAAACCCATCATACATACCATAACCCCTCTGATCCATCATCATATATGTATGATGAAGTGCTTTTCCATAGGTTTCCATAGCCATCTTTGTTTTCATTGTTAGGAGGAGGCTCAGACCTATTTTCAAGTTGGTCAAGTTTCTACCTTTCATCGCATAATGTTGAATTTTGGTGTGTAACCAACAATTCCATCTTCAGTATACGCTTATGCAATAATGACCGGGCCTCTACTTAACCCTTCACGTCTAACTCGAGTGTAGCCTAATCATCAAGCTCATGATGTAGGAGTTCATTGCGGCGCGGGTAGATGTGTGATCAGACATATAGGACAATAAGAAAGTCCACCCCTATGTTGGCAACAAGAGCATCAATATGACTCTAATTTGGACTAGTGTGATTATTGTTCTCTACTATGTTGTTTGTAAATGTTGTTGTTTGTAAATATTATTGTTTGATGTTGTGTTATTCCACCCATTTATGTTGTGGCCTATTATGACCATATTAATTGATTATATATGTCTTCTAATATAAATTCATGCATAATAACTAGTAGATAACATACATCCATGTCTAGACTTAAAATATGTCAATAGTAATAAAGTGTTTCAATGACACAACAAATAAGAAGATCACATTTTTTAGAAATAAACTATTGTAATACATGCGTGAAAAGAAATGTACAGTGCAACCAATGAAATCAAACATTAAAATAATTACAATTGAAGAAACTACATTGCAACCAACCATTGTTTAAATAAGGAATTGTTACATTTGATCAAAATAATTACAATAGTTTTTTACAGCGAATTTACAATTACTATAGCTACCTAATGAAATCAAACATGAAAATAATTACAATAAAAGGAAATACATTGCAACCACTCATTGAGTAAGGAATCATTATATTTCATGTCTAATGCCTAGATTTCTCTCCAGCTGTGGCAATGATGTGTAAAATTTCGCAAGTGTACAACATATTTGTAGCTAGTACCGACAAATATGGGTCGAACCCCCCGAGAAGTTAAATTAAGTACTAAAATCTTTACAACTCGACTATCCAAATTTATTGAGAAAAGAGAAAGTAATAAAAAATAGAAAATAGATAAAGAAGAATAAAAGAAGAAAATTTAAGAAAG
>JANHAO010031041.1:0-10011 GCA_026873985.1 Saraca asoca
GAATTTAATGAATTTAGAGATATTTGTTAACTACTTTAAGCTTTCTTCCACATATGCATAATAATAATCACACTTGGTTGCCATGCACTTTTAGCTATTTGTAAATAGCAATTTTATTGATTAGATATAGTGATTGATTTGTTAATTTGGTGAAAATTGATTATTACCAATATGTCATGTCTAATGCATTTTATTGTCCATGTAGTTAATTGGATTAGTTTCATATTATACTTGATTAGGTGTCATAATATATTTGTTATTACTTAACTTTAACAGTTATCAAATGTATATTTTTAATATAATCAACTAGATTAATTCAATTTTATACTCAACATACTCATTGTATAGTGTGCTTAGTAATCAATTTTGTCAATTAACCTGAATGAGCAGTTATCAAGTCAACATTTTTTTAGAAGCTTTATAAGACATGCATAATAAATTTTAATGTGTTTCTAGTTGATCTCAAAGTTAGCATAATAACTTACTCTAATTTCATTTTACAGTCACCAGATGCAAGAAGTGGACATGTCATAGAAGCTAGGCACTCTTCCTCCACTAATCATGATGTTCTACCTTGATTTCTCCATTCCGATTATTGTTAAATTATGTTTAAATTCGTAAATTATAATATTTGACTAATAAGTGTTTAAATTCTTATTATTAATATGAAATTTGTATTTAGTTTTACTTATATTAAAATATATAGATTTATTGTAAATTATTCTTGTGGCAAATTAATAAATACAAGAAAAATTAAGTCAGGTAAAAAAAATCTAAAAATCATTTTTAGTGGCCTTTTTTTTAAAATTTTGGAAAATCACTACTAAATGTGGCAAAAATTGCTACAAAAAAGTAAATTTTTATAAAAAAAATTCCGGAAAATCGCCACTAAATATAGAGAAAACCATCGTAAAAAGTAAATTTTTTTAAAATAAATTTTGTATAATTGCCACTAAATGTACCAAAAATCACAACAAAAAGCAAATTTTTTTTAAAAAAATTATGTATAACCATTGCCAAAAGCAGCGAAAACCGCCACAAAAAAGCAAAGTTTTTTTAAAAAATATAAAAAATCGTCGTTAACTGCATCAAAAGCTGTCGAGAAATTGTTTTTTTTTTAATTTAAACTATAATCTCCACTAAATACATTAGAAAATCGCAGTTAAAATATTTTTTTTTCATGTTAATAAAAACTGCTGCTAACTACCTTACTAAACTACCGCAAAAATAATTTTTAATAAAAAAATACAACCAAAACCACTGTTGAGTACCAATAAACCACTGCTATATTTACTTTTTTAGAGCTTTGCAAAAACTACTGCTAAATAGTTCCCGACCCATGTATCTATAATGATTCTAAAAATCATTGTAAAGAGTATTAATGATGGTTATAACCATCGCTAAGTTTACAAAAAAAAAAGCTACCACTAAACACAATTTTTTTTCTTTTGTAATGACAAATGTATAATCTTCTGACTGCAAATGAGGTAGCAATCTAGTAATAAGTGATGTAGAGAATTTAGAAAGATATTGAGATATTATTGTGCAATAGAGATCAAAGTTGTTGAAACAGACCAATGAACATCATCCTACAGATCAGATCTTGGATTATAATATCTTTGTTATTTTCATATGGAGAATACAATTTTAGAAAAGAAATTGAGTTAAGCTCAATTTTTTAAAATTCTTTTGAGGAAACAAACTAAACTAACTTTGCAAAAATTATTTCAACATTGAATTCAAAAAGAGGTAAGTAAGGCAGCTACTATCTTGTGTGGTAGAAATTGACACAATAATTTTTGGTTGATGCATACACAATGGTAGAATAAGAAAGATTGTCATTTATTCATAGACATAAAAAAAAAAACCAAGAGCTAATTTGTATAAAGGACTTGTTAATGCTATTTTAAGAGGAGAAACCACATCATCTTTCAAAGACAAATGCATAATTTTACCATTAGTTTTCACTAGTGATGCTAGATATATGATGCAAAACTATGAAGATGCCATGACTATTTGCAGATAGGCTGGTTTTCCTAATCTATTTATAACCTTTACATGCAATCCCAAATGGCCATAGATCGTTATAAAAGCTAATACTATGGAACTTAAGCTAGAAGATTGTCTAGTAGACATTGTTCATGTTTTCAAAATAAAGTTGGATAAGTTGATTAAAGACTTGATACATAATAGAATTTTTGAAAGAATTAAAGCAAGTATATTCTTCTATTTACCCTTACTATTCAATGCAATAAATGTTGTGTTTTTAATATATCCTAGTAATATTAATTTCACAATTTGCTATTTGTATTGCATATCTATGAAAACTTTTTTTTTTTTTTGACAATTATATATACACAATTGAGTTCTAGAAATGAGGGCTTCCATATGCTTATATCTTGCTCTTGATTCATCTTGCAAACAAGGTACATTCTATTGACTTGATTGATAAAATTATATGTGCATAAATTCCTGATGAAAGAAATGATCATATTCTTTTTTATGTTGTCAAAAAGCATATGATGCATGGTTGATGGCAAATGTATGAAACATTTCCTAAAAATATTTAATGAAAAAACTATATTAGACGAGGATAAGTATCTAAAGTACAAATGAAGAGATAATAGAGCAATAATTCAAAAAAAAAAGGAACTTCATTGGATAATAAATATGTTATGCTATACAATGGTTAGGTTTTGAAAAAAATATCATGCACATATAAATATGGAATTCTGTAATCAAGGAAGGTCAATTAAGTATTTATTCAGATACATCAACAAAGTTTATGAATGAATAATAGTTGGGTTTTTTTTTTAAAGTGATAAAAATGGTGAATCACATGAAAATAGAGATGAAATCAAAATTTGCTATGATTAAAGGGAAATTATTAAATATTATTCTTAATTGTCATTACAATTATATTGTATATATAAGAATTTATTGACTAATTTGAAATGTACATCTTAATTTTTAGATACATATCTCCATGTGAAGCTATTTGGAGACCTTTTGGATGGGACATTCAATATAGATATCCGCTAGTTGAAAGGTTGAATTTCAATTTGGAAGGAGAGCAATACATTACATATAATGATACTAACAATCTTGGTGAGGTGGTAAAAAATCAAACATATTGCAATCTCAATTTTTATTTTGGATGAATGCTAATAGCAAGTATGTTGAATCAAAAGACTTGATATATGAAGAGTTTCCTAATTGTTTTGTTTATAAGAAGCCAGTCAAGAATTGGTTTCCTAGAAAAGGGGATTTGCAATGGCCAACTATTCTCCATCCCTCCTTCTAATGATGAAAAATACTACTTGAGAATTTTATTGATAATTTCTAAGTGTCCAAGAAACTATGAGGAAAATTGAACTATGAATGAAATCAAGTACAAAATGTTTAGAGAGGGATGCTATGCTTTAAATGTGCTTAGTGATGATAAAAAGATACATTGAAGCCATAATTGAAACAAGTATTTAGGGTACTAGTGACTACTTGAAGAAGTTATTTGCTACTCTTTGATTGTCTAATAGCAAGTCCAAACCAGAATTTGCATGGAATGAAAGTTGGAAGATTTTGGCAGAGGAAGTTCTTTATAGGGAAATAATTATACAGGGTAATTTGGGTAAGACTTACATGTTTAGTTGCAACTATTCCAATTACATTCATAATTTATTTCATATTAATAATTTATTTTATTATGAAATAATTTGTAGGCTTAGAAATGACTGATTATCAATTGCAATAATACAACCTTTCACTTATTGAAAATTTGTTTCAAAAAAAATGGGAAAAGTCTTAAAGACTATTCGTCAATTTAATTTTGGAAGAAATGATTAATCATCAATTGCAATAATTTGTTCTTAATAATATAATTTTGAAACAACTTGCTTACAATAAAGGTGCTTTAGCCAATGAGCATGAAAATCATCTATTTAATATGATAGTAGAGTAAATAAATATTTATGACATGATTATAACTGCCATAGTTGGGAAGAATGGTGGAATTTTTTTGTATACAGATTCAATGGTACTAGAAAAACTTATTTATAGAGAACATTAAGTGTGACATTACAATCTAAAGGACAAGCAGTCCTTAATGCTGCCTTCAGTGATACTGCATCATTACTATTACCTAGTGTAGAACTACACATTCAAGACTTAATATCCCATTAACTATGAATAAATCACTGACATGTAATATTTCACAAGGAAGCTTCATGGTTGTTAAAGCAAAGCTTATAATATGGGATAAGACATTGATGATTAACAAATTTTGTTTTGAAGCTTTAGCTAGAACCATGACAAATGCATTAAAATTTTCTAATTCAAATAGTCTAGATCAACCATTCTCAGATAAAGTTGTTGTCTTTGGAGGTGATTTTAGACAAACTCTTCTTGTAATTCCGAAGGCTAGTCAACAAAACATTGTACATTCAACCATTAATTCTTTTTACTTATGGGATCATTGCAAACTCCTAACATTGACAAAAGATATGCAACTATTGATTGGTTCAAATGATGTTTCTATAAATGATATTAAGTAGTTCTCTAAGTGGACATTGAGAATTGATGATAGTAATGAATGTGGTGCAAACAATGGTGAAGCAACAACTGAAATCCCTAAAGATTTGGTCATAAGCGACACTAATAAGGCATTTGCATATATTATGAGTAAGACATATCCTTCTTTATTACAAAATCTCAATGATGGAACATATTTGAAAGAAAAAGCTACATTAGCACCTACTCATGATGTAACTGACTAAGTAAATGATTATATCATTTCCTTACTTCTTAGAGAATTGAAAACTTACTTGAGTAGTAATTCTCCATGTAAAGAGGATTTAAATACCCATAGTCAAGCTGACATACATTTGCCTGAGTTCTTGAATACATTAAAATGTTCAAGTCTTCTAAAGCAAGACTTGAAACTTAAGCTTAGTGTTCCTGTTATGTTAATGAGAAACATTGATTGGTCATTTGGACTTTGCAATGGAACTAAACTTATTGTTCTTGATCTTGGTCAATCATGTTTTGAAAGCAAAATTTATTTCCGGGAGTAAATTGGAGATATAGTCTATATTCCTCAAATGTTGCTAATTCCTTTAGATCAAGGTTACCTTTCAAATTTCAACAAAAACACTATCCAATTTAGGTTTGTTTCTTAATGACAATTAATAAAAGTCAAGGACAATCATTTTTGCACATTGGTCTTTATCTTCCAAGATCTGAATTTAGTCATGAACAATTATATGTTTCATTATTAAGGATTAGAAGCAAGCCTGGTTTGAAAGTGCTTATTTGTAATGATAAAGGTGAACCGTCAAACACAATAACAAATGTCTTCAAAGAAGTTTTTAGAAATGTGAGTTGATAGTAATAAACCATTTCATTATTGCACACTTCCGAATATCATCTATGTACCTTAACTAATGATGTAAGATTGCTTCTGATTTTTTTATTTGATATTGAGACATCTAATTTACGTGTATGATATTCAAAGCATTTTAATTACTAAATTTATATCACAAAGTGCTATAACTCACTCATGCCTGGCACAAGCTCTCCACTAACACCAGGTGAAATAAAAGTGGTAATTTTTAGGGGCCTAATTGCAAACATGTAAGATTACCATTTCAATTGGAAGGGTATGGTGTACTCCTCCTCACATATTGTGGGTTTATAATTTTATAAACCCCATGTCTATGAGAAAGTGACTTTAAAATGTTTTAAAAGAATGTATGTAGCCTCACTCATACTAAAATCTAATGGTAAGTTGGCCAGTGGCACCCCTTTACACTTTCTAACAATTTCCTTCCCAATTTTTATAAGCCTAGGGTGTTTTTCATCCTCTCCCTCTTGAAATGCACATTCAAAAAATAACTTTAAATAATCATCCTCAAGAAGTTCTCTCAAGTTATGCTGAGAAATAGTCTTCATGATTGAAGCAACCTTATCACTATAGGTTGTCACTATGATTTTGCTATCATTTTTGCCCCTTTTGCCAGGATTTCCCAACAAAAGCTCTCTCAAGTCAAGCCAGTTTTTACGATTTTCATTGCAAACATAATCTAAAATAAGTAGAAACATCTTGTCATGTAATTCTTTACAAAGCAGAGATTGCACTTGTTCCAAAGTAAGATTGTGAGCATCCCTGTTTGTCATGCCTGAAGATTTAAGAATCTTCAATTCTATCCTTTTAACATCAATGTCATCAAATACACACATCCATATTTGTAATTGAAAATGCCTCATTACTTGCACATTGTTGTAGACCAACTTGGCAAGTGCAGTCTTGCCTAGCCTTCCTATTCCAACAATTGGAAGAACATCAAATCTACTATCTATTGATCACAAGGTCATGAGAAATTTAATAATCTCATCTTTCTCTTTATCTCTACCAATTACAAGTGAAGGTTTAACGTTAGAATGTGTTTCTTTCCATGGCATATCCTCAAATGGATTAGGATCATTGGCATGATGTTCATGAACAAGGTTAAACTTTATTCTAAATGATGCACCTTTTAGATAGTTATCGTTTGGTAACGTAATAAGTGACCTGAAATTAAGGGGTTAGGATTAACAAGTAACTTCCTATAATATGAAGTTATAATAAAATAAAATAAAATAAAATAAAATAAAATAAATCTTATCTATCCATTAATAAAACATGTGATGCTTGATGGATGCATTAGATTGAAGGAGAAGTTATACATATATTGGTCCTCTCTTTGGCTACAAAGAAACACACAAAAAATCTGTCAGAAAATAGAGCTTGTTTCTATAAGAAAGGGATTAAGGGGGAGAAACCAATATACACAAATAATATCCACACTAAAATGGCTTCATCATTAAACCTAGGTATGTGAAAATTATAAATCTCAAAAATCCTTTTAAGAATTAAAAGATCATAATCTTTAATTTACATATGGTATCAGAGTACTAGTTTAGGGATTTATGATTTTCCATTAACGTGCTTAAATGTTTAATTCGTATTTTTTCATATTTTTTAACCCATTCTGCAATTGGATATTTGTTCCGCTACAAGTTATATATATAAACAATTGAATAGGTTTCTTGACTCACTAGATCATATCCATTGTTTATTAAAAAAAGACGAAACGTCCTAACTTTCATTGAAATTGATGTATAAATTATTATATATATAAAACATTGAAAAAGGGATGAATTGCTTTATGCTATATTAAAATAATAGGAAAAGGACGAAAGGCATGAATTGATTATCTGATTTTGTTGAAACCTAAAAGATTAGTTTTAATTCTAAGAAAGGTTAGGAAAAGGACAAAATATCCTTACTTTCTTGCTTCACTGAATTAAACTTCTAAAATGAAAGATTTTGAGAAAAGGAGGACAATGTGCATAATGCTAGATAGCACTACAGCGCTAGGTGTTTTATTGTTAAATAAAAAAAAACAATTATTATTATCTGTTGCCTTATTGCTTTTTATATATTTAAATAATGATTATGACATATATGCATGATTTTATGTTATTTAATATAGTTTGTGATCACCAAAATAATCAGATTAGAATGATTGAATGTCATGCATAAAATAGTCATTTATTCATGACACTTATGAAATTCCCATTAAGAAAATTTTGGTGAATAATTAACGTTCATTGATCATTAAAACTTTAGGATTTTCCCAAGGAAAATCAATTTTTTTATTATTAGTAAACTTAATTGAAGAAAGTTAAAATTCTTAAATCAAATATATTTTATTTATCCAAAGATTACATGTGTTTGGTTGAAAATTTTAATTTCCTGATAGTGATGTAAAGTGGCATTTATTTATGATAGTATGTTATAATATTTAGCTAAAGGTGTATTACAATATACTCTAATGTTTTATCTAAATCTATATATATCTCATTTGCAACAATTTCTTTTCATTTGCAAGCTTCTTCTGTTACCATATTTAATGGTTTGAACTTCTTTGAATGGAGTGAGCAAGTTAATTTCCATTTAGGTGTGTTGATCTTGACTTAGCACTTCTAGAAGAAAAACCCGCTACCATTACTGATTTGAGCAATAAGGAAGAGAAGTCCAAACATAAAGCATGGAAATGGTCTAATTGATTGAGCCTTATGTTTAAGCAGATGACTATTACAAATAACATTAAAACTACCATTCCACAAACTAAAAATGCAAAGGAATATCTAAAATTTGTGAAAGAATGTTTTCGTTCTGCTGACAAGTCATTCGCTGGTACATTAATGGCACAACTCATGACCATGAAGTTTGATGGGTAGTGAAGTATGCAAGAACATACCATTGAGATGACTAATATTGTAGCAAGATTGAAGACCTTAGGAATGGCTGTGGATGATTCCTTTATGGTTTAGTTTATTCTGAACTCACTGCTTCCTAAATATGGTGCTTTTCAAATTAATTATAACATTATTAAGGACAAATAGGATGTTAATGAATTGACTAATAAGCTTATTTAGGAGGAAAATAGACTTAAGAATTTGGGAAGTCACTCCATCAACCTCACTGTTCAAGGAGATGGTAAAGCACTAAAAGCAAAATCCAAAAGTTTTAAGAAAAAGAAATGCTAAAGCTCCTCAGGTTGATAAGAAGGAATAAAATGATGATAAGTGTAAAATCTGTAAGCAACAAGGACACTATCAGAAGGATTGCCCTAAACACACAGCTTGGTTCAAAAAGAAAAGTATGTTAAATGCTTTTGTATGTTCTGAATCAAATTTAATTGACGTTCCTCATAATACTTGGTGGCTTTATTCTGGTGCTACTACTCATGTATCTAATCTGATGCATGGATTCCTTACAATACAAACCACAAGCTGAACTAAAAATTTCCTGTATATGGGAAATTATACGAAGGCTCCAATTAAAAGCACAGGGACTTATCATTTGATCTTAGATACTGGTTATCATTTAGATCTATTACAGACTTTTTATATACCTTCAATTTCTAGGAACCTTATTTCTCTTTCAAAACTAGATGTTTGTGGATTTGTTTTTAATTTTATACATATTTGTTTTAGTTTATATAAGAATTCTAGACTTATTGGTTCTGGTGTTCTTACTAATGGTTTATATAAATTGAAACTTAATGATAAATTTGTTGAATCCTTACTTACCATGCATTAAAATATTGGAATTAAGCATAATATGCTTAATGAAAGTTCAACTTACTTATGGTGTAAGCGTTTAGGTCACATATCCAAAGAAAGACTAGAAAGATTGGTAAAGAATGAGATTTTATAGAATCTAGATTTTACTTATCTTAGTTTATATGTGGATTGCATTAAAGGAAAGCAAATTAGACATAACAAGAAATGAGCCACAAGAAGCACTCAGTTTCTTGAAATTATACACACCGATGTGTGTGGACCTTTTGATATTCGATCTCTTGATGGAGAAAAGTATTTTATCACATTTATCGATGATTTTTCACAATATGGATATGTTTATTTGCTTAAAGAAAAATCTCAAGCAGTAAATGCTTTTGAAGTATACATTAATGAGGTTGAAAGGTAATTATACAAGAAAGTGAAAATTATAAGATCTGATGGATGGGGTGAATATGAAACAGGACAATGTTCAGGTCCATTTGTAAAACTTCTTGAAAGACATGACATATGTGCATAGTATACTATGCCATACACACTTCAACAAAATGGTGTGGCAGAAAGGTGTAATTGTACATTGATGGATATGGTTAGGATAATAATGAGTAATTCATTATTGCCCAAATCATTGGGGATGTATGCATTAAAAATAGTAATGTACTTGCTAAATAGGGTTCCTAGTAAAGCAATTCCAAAAACTCCTTTTGAGTTGTGGACAAATAGGAAACGAAGCTTAAGACACCTGCGTGTTTAGGGTCATCCAATAGAAGCAAGTGTTTATAATCCACATTAAAGAAAGTTAGGGCCTGTTTGGAAACTTGTTCTGTTTTTCTGTTTTTAAAAATTATTTTTGAAAACAGCTCAGAGTTGTTTTCAAAAACAGTT
>JANHAO010031042.1:0-10023 GCA_026873985.1 Saraca asoca
GAGAAATTAATATGCCTTCAAATGGTTTAAAGGGCATTATAGACTTTTGTCAATACATCGGGAGCCTACTGGGTCACACACATAACAGGAAATGATATGGCCGATAATATAATTATGTTTTGGACACATTTGATGTCCAGGGACTAAAGTGTAATTTGGTAAAATTGCTTTGGGGCCAAAATGCAATTTGTGGCAAGTTTTGGGACATTTTAGGAATTATGAAATTGTTTCATAATCCCTCCCCCAAAACGGTGCCATTTTGTGAGCTTCCTTTTTGCCTTATTTGGACGGTAAGCTCCTCCATTCACACAAGCGATAATTTTCCCAAAGTCGGTTTGTGAAACCGAACCATGGAGAAGCTGAAACCAAAGGGAGGAGGAAGAGAGGCTGAAGAGTTCAGTTCTTGGCTCTATCCAGTCGCACTCAAGTCCCTCTACAAGCTAGCACTTGGAGAGGAGGCTTTTGAGGCTATGAAGAGGATTTTCCTGATGTGAAGATCCACAGTCTTCCGTTGTATAAGAGCTAGACTAAAGGTTAGTAAGCTTTTCTTCTACTCTAGATTTAATCTAGGTTGTTTTGAGACCTCAAACCAATTGATCCTTAGATGAGTTTGGTTTGGTCAAGGCAAGGTTTTTTCAGAAAATTTTTGAAATTTTTGCCCTCTTTGGTTGCACCAAACTTTACACTAATGTGGTGCCAAAGAGTAGGTCGCATTAGTGCGATGCCAATTTAAATTGAAACTGAAAGGATATAGTTACAAGCTGGAGTGGGAGAGCTTATATCTCGGAGGCCAGCTACCTAACTATTATTTCACTGAGAACTTGCTTAGAAGCTATTTATACATAAAATTTGGGCTATTTCTACATGCTTCATTATAGGATTAAAATATAGTTCTGACTACAGCCGTCTGCCCTTGCTTGAGATCTTGCTAAGGCTAAGAAGGCTATCGTTCCACAAGTCATAGCATGTAATCCTTTAAATGACCCCTCTTAATCAAATCTTCAATCGCATCTCTGAGGGCTCGGCAATCTGAAGTGTTGTGCCCAATTTTGTTGTGGTAGGTGCAAAATTGTTGGTGTTTCTATTCCCACAAGGAGTCCTCACAAGGTTGGGAGTCCCGAAGTCCTCACAAGGTTGGGAGTCCCGAAATCTTCTCTTCCCTTTTTCATTGCGAATATCCTATCCAAAGTGTCTAATAGGATGCTGCAATGATCATTGCGACCTGGACGTTGAGGTCACTCGACTCTCGCTTTCTTCATGAACTAGATACTGGGGTTAGCCTTCTGACTCTAATTACTCCTCTTCTTACTTTAGGTGGAGCAATTCACCTCGTCTTCTAGGTTGGACTCTTTCGTGCCAAAAGTTTCATCTCACCTGATCTGTTTGGTAGCTCATTCATAAAATTCAGCTAGATCTCTCACCGGGGACTTATACAGGCTTTTATACAGCTTTGTATCTTTATGGAGTCCCTTAGAGATCATTGCCAAAATGGTTTCCTCAGAAAGATTATCTACTGAATTGGCTTCAAGTCTAAACCTGGCAATGTAATCCCTTAGCGACTTATGCTTGTGCTAAAAAATCATCGTGAGGTGACAGGAGGGCAAAAGCTGCCTCTTCAACACCTGATGCTGGTTGAGGAATTTCTGTTGATATTCTTTCCAACTATATATTAAGCGAGCCGGAAGGCTTCTGAACCACACTTGGGGTACACTCCTAGAGTAGTTGGGAAAACTCAACATTTAACTAGAGGGTCAACCATTTGCAAATCCATCTGAATATTGCATGCATCCCAATGGTCATAAGGATCAGTGTCCCCATTGTACGGTAGAATCACAGGGACTTTGAGCTTAAAAGGGAGGGGCTGTGCTTCGATCTCTTTGGAGAAGGGTGACCTTTCTTCATAGTAAGTTCAATCATTCGAAGCTCGAAGACGCTCCTCCAATTGGTTCATCTTTTGAAACAACTCTTCCAGCAATGAGTCCCATGCCCCAGATCGTTGGCCAGAAGATTATTAGTTCCTTTGACTTTCCTGGTCACGAGAATGGCAACCTGAAGTTTGTTTTTGCAAGCAGCAAGTTGAAGAAACTTTTTAATTGGCTCTGCTCGAACATCCAGCTTGCTATTGCTGGTGAACATTTTCGGGTGTAGCAACCTCAACCTGCCTTTACACAACCTGAGCTTATGCCTATGCTAGTACTATGACTGCTCTAGTAAATTCTCCCATCATATTTTCTAGTCTCTCTTGGTACTGATGCCAGGTTTGTGCTTCGTCAGGCCCATTAACAATAGCAGTAGGTTGGAAAGAACCGACTGGGGGCAAGCTGACAATAACACCTATGACCAGAATAGTGGAGGAGTCTGTTGTAGACACATGACCTTCCGGCTGATCAACCACAACATTTGAAGCTCTGGTGGTTCTTCTTCTAACCATTGTAGCTGGATAGAAAAGCAACCAGAATATAGAATATCAACTAGAAAACAGAGAGTCCCTATAGATAGCACTAAAATGTTGATGGTGGATTTCAGTTCGGCCCTAAATCTAGCCAACTAGAAGAGTTCTTTGGAGCTCAAACCGCAATCCGGTTGAACACAAGAAGAAATGGAGAAGACGGAAAAGAAGAACAGTAATAGCACAGAGGGATTTTTAACGTGATTCAGCTAAAATCGGGCATCTCCAGTTCCTACATCCACTGTAACTTATATTGATATGGAGAAATTTCTACAGAGTTTCGATATCTCAATTCAATATATTTTATAGTGATCTCTCTCCTCTTATTTATAGAAACTAGGAAGGTTACAAATTTAATTACATAGTTTGTATTTCTGTTACATCAAAATAAATGTACAAGATAGTCTAGACTACTGCAAAATGATCTCTGCAGGCTACTAACTGATTTCTATATATTGCTTTCTGTAGGTGAGCTCGTGTTAGCTACTTCTTGCAGACTGGCCCCACGAATCTTAGTCTAAAAGGGTCTCTACTTCAAGTTTACCCCTGACAAGCCCTTTTGCTAGGCGAGATGTGGTATCTGTGAGCTGGAACTCGTCCGAGTTATGTCTGGCCTTTGGTCAGCGAGATCAAACTTTATGAACTCATAGTAGACGATGCGAGTTCGCACAACACGGATTGTCGGCTATGCGAGCCAAAGCTTATCTCTTAGTGAGCTGAGACTTCTGTCTTGATCTGTGCTCTTGCGATTAGCGATCTAATAAGCTTAGCTCTTTTACTTATTTGGACTTATCTGCTACGGGACCTTTGCTAACCCATCTTACGCAGTGTCAGAAAATACCTATAATATTGATTAAATTTAAAATTTGATTATGATATATAAGCATAGAATATTGATTAAGATAATTTTGACTAATCTTTTAAGTTGTGTGATTCAGAACTAAAAGTTATTTTTTTTAATTTGTTATTTAAATGCATTATTATTGTAATTGTAATATCTAATATTCCGTCAATCAAAATGTTTTTTTAAAATTTTCCAGCTGCCGAGGAATGCGTGTATACATTTGGAAAGCTCAGCCTAGGAGCACATAGTTTGCTCACATATTGTAGATATGATATAATTGCTCCAAACCAATAGAAAATAAATATAGTGGCTATTGGCCGTAGGAATCCAGCATATCCCCCAGTTATTGAAACTAGCATGTATCAAGCAGGAACGGTAGTGAAACGGGAGCTACTCTGCAAACAGGTGGCAGCATATTCTCGAGCCCATTGATCATAATGAAGAATTTCCTCAAGGGAAGGCAACGTTACTAATTCTTTTTGATGCGCCTCACATGTTAGCTCCACAACCTTGAATATATCCAGATAGCTTATTCTGAAATGATCCAAAACAGCCAACCATATGCCCATTATTTAAACCAAACAATTTATGAGACTAATCATGTATTAATTTCTGGTTCGAGGCCCTACACTAGCTATCCAGACTCTTAAATTTTAAGGGAATAACTAAGGATGCTTACTTTTCATCAATAAACATCTCTACAGCTTTCTCATTGGCTGCACTGAGAACTACAGTCATAGTACCTCCGGCACGTCCAGCAGCAAAGGCAATATTTCTGGACGGATACTTTACATGGTCTGGAGCTCTAAATGTTAGTGATCCAAGCCTGAATCATCCCATTTCAGATACGTCAAACAGACTAATAAAGAAATTAAACTGAGTGAGTTGAAATGTATAAGCAGCTGGTCAAAATGACAATACGAGATCTAGGCGTGGCCAAGTTACTTCAGAGCAATAAACTCTTTCCGGCCAAGACAATGTATAAAGGAGTGGCACCCGCATATCAGGCAACCCCAACAGTACTATAACAGATGAATCCTGGAAGCAAAAAACTGACATTAATATAATAACAACGAAATTAAAGACAAAGAAAGCTTGAATGATCTTTGTCACCTTTCTTTCGTTTATTTGAGAAATGCTATTTACCCAGGTAACTCCTTATACTATTATTTCCCTTCGTATAAATCCACAATTTGAGTTAGAAGGTGACATATATATAAGTATGTATGTTACGTGTGCAAGTAATATTTATCCAAGTGTTAAACCTGGGTTTCAACCATGGAATGTATGATAGCCTCTGGATGAATGACAATCTCAATATCATCATAGTCAGCTCCAAACAAGTAATGGGCTTCAATAACTTCTAGACCCTGCCAAGAAGTTTAGCTTATATATAACCATAAAATTCAGACGACATTAATTAGAGAGAATCATACAAAGGCACTTTTCAGCCAAAACATTGACCACAAACCTTGTTGAAAAAGGTTCGGAGTCTATGGTTACTTGTTTCCCCAATGTCCAGTTAGGATGCTTTAATGCCTCACCAACTGTAACATATTTCAATCTCTCAGCAGGCCAATCCCTATTTCAATCTCTCAACAGGTAAATTTCTAAGGAAGAGATATTCAAAGGAAATATTCTGAAGCTCACTTGACTTGCATTTAACTGAAAATTCTATATATAAGCGTACAAAATGATTCTTTGGACTCTAGTACATGAACCATCATTAATATCCATACATGAATCATACAACTCTAAATTAGTCTAGAAATTTGAAAATACGTGAACTTAAATTTCCTATATGAATTCAGAAAGTCTCCTCATTATTTGAACCACATAATTGCCTAAAAACATGAAAAGAGCATCTAGAAACTTAAAAAATTATATAAATAATTTCAAATTACTTTTTTCCATCAGAGGTTGACTATGTACAACTTTGAGACAGTTGATAAGTGGCAAAACAAAGTCATGGTTTGCCATAACAAAAGAATAATTTATTTGAACAATTTTAGTAATGATATGACAATTCCAAAATTATAAATACATAAAAAAAAATTCCATATCTTTCCTTTAATCCCTTCCACTTTAAGAATTTTTTTTCTTAAGGTTTGACCGAGTTAAGCATGCACGTATTTGGATACATTTAAGAAACACGAAAAGAAAAAAAATATAAACACTTAGTATCATGTACTCATTTACACTCCTCTGCACACTTATCAAAAATCAGAATATATGAAGTCAATGAATAACATTGTAGGTGAAAAATAAGAATGTACGTAGCATTACTCTAGAAAGAAGTGCAACTTGACTTCAATGCTAATGGCTGATGAAAATGATTAACATGGTTCTTATAGGATTTATCTAACAACTTTATCAGGTATTCTCAAACTATGTTTTCCCACCTGAAAGCACCTCCGGATGCAGTTAGAATGATTCGCCTAAGTCCACCTTCTGGCAATCCTTGGATGCACTGCAAAGAAAAATCACTTGAGCTTAAAAACTTATTAGCAGATAACAATATAACAGCAATAAATGAGATTGGATTGGGTAAAATCCATTAACGCTAGTTATACATCCATATAACTATTGATAGATAATGTGCTTTCTTACTTGAAAAACGGCGGAATGCTCGGAATCAGCTGGAAGAATTTTGACGTTATGCTTGTGAGCAACAGGAAGAACACAAGGACCTCCAGCAATTAGTGTTTCTTTGTTGGCTAAAGCTATGTCTTTTCCAGATTCTATTGCAGCAATTGTTGGCTAAAATGCAAAATAACAAGACGAGTCTCAGATATATAATATTCAAATGTCTGATCATTATTTTATTTGTGAAAAAATAATATGCAGAAGAGAAGATACCTTGAGTCCTGCACAACCAACTATTCCACTTACTAAGTGGCTGCACCAGGGTGGCGAGCAACCTGAAAATGGATATATAAGATATTGTTTAGAAAATTAAAAAAAAAATGAGATTAAACATAAATAAGGAAAATCACCTCAATGACTCCTTGCTCTCCGGGGATGATCTCAGGTTTTTCTTCCACATCATAAAGCCTCTTTGAGTTGGTCAACTAGGGATTCATTTCTTAGAGCAGTAAGTTGAGGTTTAAATTTCTTTACCTGTCCAGTGTAAACATTCCCTGCAAGTTGAGAAAAGTTAGATAAATTAACCTCAGCATTCACCTTTTCTAGTTAATTAAGTTTGAAAATGAGAAAAATACATTTTATATTTTTAAGATAATATTTATTGACAAATTATTTCTTTAAACTTTAAAAATCTATAAATTATGTCCTTAAAAAATTTTAAAAAATTAACAAATTATCTCAAATTTAAAGAAATCTATGAAAAGGTTAATTAGATATTAATTTTAATTCTAAACAAGTAATAATGTTGCATATATATTATGGAGGCATATGCCTTCTCCTACAAGGAACAAAGTTTGTACTAAATATATTACTAGATCTAATTCTTCTTCAAATTTAAATTATAAAACTCATATTTTTATGATAAAATAAGATATTTAATTTGAGTTTTGAGGATATTTAATTTGAGTTTTGAGACTCATAGGTAAAAAAATAAGTCTCTCAATAAGATATATACAATACATTTACTAATTTAGGATTAAAATCAATAATAAATAATTTCTTCAAAAAACTTTAAGGGATAATTTTTAAGGCTTAAATATATTTTTGATTCTCTTAATATATAAATTAATTGTATTTAATTCCTTTTAAATCTGATATTCTATAATTTTATCATTCTAATATACAAGTCGGATCACATTTGGTCCACATTAATAATATTAATCAAATTAAAGACTGGAAATCTTAATTAGCATGTAGAGTTCTAATAGAATTTCATGTGATAATTATTGAGAAGGAAATTAGCCAATCATATGATGTGAATGGTCAAATTTGGATGTTTCCTTACCTTAGATGAATTATATAATTTGCACATTTTTAAACTTCACAGGGTTTTTCTTCCCAATGATGTTTTTCTTCCCAATGATTTGTCAGCTTAGGGTCCTATTAAATATCTGTGTGTCAATTAGGATTTTTTAATTTAAATTTGATAAAGTCACCAATTTAGATCTAATTTGATTTAATTTATATATTAAAATAATTAAAATAAAATATTTTATTTAAGATGGAACAAATGTAATCCATTTATATATTAATGGGACCAAACAAAATTTTAAAAAAATAATTTCTTACTCGATAAAATATAAAAGGTGTATAATATATTTTTTTCCGTGAATAATCCAAGTCTCTTATTTTCTTCAAGGGATTGGAATATTCTTCAGGTAATTATCTACTCACAAATTAAAATAAATAAAATTCCCAAGTTCCAATTGAAAAGGGAAATTTCAGAAAAACCAGTTTTCTGCATAATTCATTAATATGAGATTATATTTGGTTACGGATTAAAACTATTAATTTGTAATGACACGTATTCTGGCCATTTTTATGAAATTTTATTATATATTTTTCATAATTTTTTATCGTTTTATAAAAAAAAAAACTTTATCAAAATTTATATTACAACTTTTGTCAAAAAAAAAAATTGTACTTTTTTTCATATGCAAGCAGTTACAAAGTTATAACTTTCTTTGAAAAAGAAAATTTTGTTTACCATAAAGTGTTAAAAACTTGCAAATTTTGGAATATCCACCAAACCAGAATTTTTTTTTATAATAATAATCACAGTTGATTATAAGAAAATCAAGTGAAGCAATCAGATTACAAAAAATTGGCGATAGGCAGAGAATTAAATAAGTAAAAAATGATATACCTGCTCTGCAAGAAGACGAAGGTTTGAACCAGCAGCAAGTGCAACAACTTATCAGCATTCTCGGCCACTATAGCCAGTGTCTGCAAAACCAGACAAAGTAAAAAATCATTAGACGGAGTAAAGCGGATAACGACCGTAATTATCCACCCACAGTCGTGTCATTCGGTGCCACTCTGCCTCCACGTGGCCACTGCCCTCTGAAAAGCTTGTCTTCTGCACTATCCTTACTGGATTAAATCTTGTCATCATTCACTTTTGTACAGCCATCTATCAACACGTGTCCCTCTACAACCAATGGTCTTCTGGTCATTTCATAGGATAGGCTCTCTCTCTCGTATTCCTTTCAACGAAAATCAACTTTATCCAGATGTTTTCTCCACTGTTAAATGACAACACTACCCTTGCAGTCACGCAGCACCCTAGTAAACACCTCACCTTACCCAAGCTCTAAGATTTTTTTTCTTTTACGCACACTCTGTGGTTCACTTAAACATGGGAATATTCATGGCGGATCTTTTCTCTGCACCTTGACTTCTCTGTGTCTTGCGTGCAGCAGCTCAATACCCCAATAGGCGGATTGTTCACTAAAAGGCAAGTCAGTTTATTTTAGGAGTAACAGATTAACATTTAGCCATTCATTTCACATTTGAAGCTTCAAGAGGAGAGGACATAATAACAGAGGGGCAAATTAAGCCAGTTCGAGGGCTACATAGATTATATCTATACCTGAGTCCCAACTCCCATTTCTAACGACCTGGCTCTGGAACCGATCGTCCTGGCCAAGCCGGTAGTGGTTGTGTCTGTGCTGAGCAATTAACTCATCTTCCACCAGTTGCCCCAAACTCTTTCTTCTTCAAGCCAGAACCTCCTGCTAATCAAAAAACAAATGAAAATCAACATAAACGTTGCTTTTGTTGGAGAAGAGAAAGAGGTATTCAGATAAGTATTCTAGAATTCACTTGACTTGCATTCAACTGAAAACTCATGGCCTATATATAGGCATATAAAATGACTCTTTGAACTTTAATACATGAATTATCATTAATATCCATACATGAATTACACAACTCTAGATTTAGTCTAGAAATTGAAAAATATATGAATTTAGATTTCCTAGATAAATTCAAAAAGTCTTCACATAATTACCTAGAAACATGAAAAGAGCATTTAGAAACTTGAAAAACTATCTATATAATTTCAAATTATTTTTTCCAACATTTCCCTTTAATTTGAAATTTTCTTCTTCACCCGAAGACATATTCTCAATCTTCAAAAATCTTCAAATTTGAGTGGCTTCGTAAAAATATCAACAACTTGATCTTGGGTCTTTACAAACTTGTGCTCTACTTCTTTGTTAACAATACACTCCCTGATAAAATGAAACCTTGTGTCTATATGTTTGCTATGTTCATGGAACATCGGATTCTTTGCAAGTGCTTGTGCAGATTTGTTGTCAATGTAAATTTCTATAACTTCTTCTTGTGGCAAAAGAAGTTCCGTCAATAATTTTCTTAGCCAAATAGCATGACAGGTGCACGAAGTTGCTGTCACATATTCAGATTCACAAGTTGAAAGAGTGATAATTGGTTGCTTTTTCAAACTCCAAGAGATAGCACAACCACCCATGAAAAATACAAATCCTGTAGTGTTCTTTCTATCATCAATGTCTCCTACAAAATTACTATCACAAAATCCCACAAGCTTGAAGTCATTAGAAGAAGTGTAATGTAATCCAAAATCAAGTGTGGCCTTTAAATAGCGAAGAATTCTTTTAGCAGCTTTCATGTGAGTGGAGATAGGAGTTTCCATGAAGTAACTCACTACTCTGACCGCAAAGAAAATATCCATCCTTATAAAGGTCAAGTATCTCAAACTTTCCACAAGACTTTTGAAGAGAGTGGGATCTACCTTTTCTCCATCATCAAATTTTGACAATTT
>JANHAO010031043.1:0-10018 GCA_026873985.1 Saraca asoca
GAATAATAAAGACTTGAGTTGGGTATTTTTGAAAATGCAGTTAGATATTACCTAATCAAGAGATGATTCATTACCACTCTTTAGATTGACATCCGAGGGCCACTCAATGAATTAGTTTAACTATTTAAATCCTTGCGTAAGGTTAAATTGAGACTCAAATTGGATTTCAGTGCTCGGATTCATTTAAGTCAAATAATTCACGAGGTTGAGAAACCTTGATTAGTTATAAAGGTTAACTTTTATCCATATCTTTGACTAATCCAGATATTGGCAATGAAGGGATTCAATCATGCATTGAGATCAGCCACAGACAGGCTTGTCACTATTGATGACTCTCGCCGAAATTTAGGTAGATATAATGGCTTGTTAGAGTTTGCTTATAAGTTAAAGTCCACAAGTGATTAATTTGGATAAATTAATTAAAATTAATTGGATTAATTTTACATGTCTTCAAATGGTTTGAAGGGCATTCTAGACTTTTATCAATATTTCGGGGGCCTACCGGGTCACACGCAAAATGAAAAATGAGTTTTGGCTCTAATTTGGATATATTTGATATCCAAGGACCAAACTGTAATTTATGAAAATTGTAGGGACCAAACTGCAATTTAGGAAAATTACAAAGGCCAAATTGTAATTTGAAGAAATTGCAAGGAGTTGGAAAATAGGTTTCTAGTGAAGCAAAATCACGTCATTTGGGCTTACCCATTTCTCTTGCTACGCTGCGATTAGAACGTAGAAGGAGCAGAGAAAAAAATTTGGGAAATTGGCTCGAAGCTCTACTAGGGTTTTTTGGTCCCGGTGGTCCGTTTATGGTGAATGAAGCTGGAACTTGATTCTCGTCCTAGCTAATACATGGATGGGAATCTGAGACTCAAAAGGTTTGAGGCCAACTCAGTAGTTTTCCAGCGTGGATCACTGGTAGAGGTAGAACATTTGGACTGCTCCGGTGACTTATTTCGAGGCTTCTTTCCTTGCCAAGTTGGGCTAAAGGTTAGTCATGCTTCCTATCTTATATGTATATTGTTAGAACACCAAAAACCAACATGATCTGAGATGGTTTGTTCGGTTAAGGTTTCTTGAAAATTTTTTTGAAATTTTTGATCTGACCACTGGATAAACCCAACATAAACATCTCACAATACAATGGGGATAGCGATCCGTACAACTACTTGGACGCGTTTAATGTCCAAATGGATCTCCAAACCACCAATCTATTAGTCAAATACCATATTTTCCTTGCCACTCTTGGGGAAATACCTTGGATGTGGCTTAGGAGTCTCCATTCTTGCAACATTCATAGTTGGGAAGAATGCTAAACGAGATTCCTCAGCCAATACAAGGCATTAAAAAGATAGCTCGCACCGTCTTATCACCTCGCGATAATCTTCCAGCAGAGAGATGAATCGTTGAAAGATTACATCACACGGTTTAGGCGCAAGGTCAATAACATGAAAAAGCCTTCAGATAAGAGCATTCTCATAGCAATTTCAGCTGGACTTCATGAGGCTGGCAAGCTCTATAAGAGTATATACAAGGTCCCAGTGAGAGACTTGGGTGAATTTTACGAGCGAGCAGCTAAAGAGATTAGGTGAGAGAAGACTTTCAGCTTGAAAAAGCCTAATCAGAAAGATAAGTCAAGTGGCTCCAATCGAAGCAAAAAGAGGAATAATAGCGGGAGTAATAGAGAAGGTCAAAAAGGTGGTTCTGATGATCAAGTTACAAAGAAGGCCAGGGGCAAGCGACCTCAACACCAAGGTCACTATGACAGTTACAGCATCCTATTGGATACCCCAGACAGAATTTTTGCAATAGAAAAGGATAACAAGGACTCTGGGAAGCCTAAACCTATAAGGGCTCCCTTTGAGCAAAGAAACAGAAATAAGTTTTGTGCCTATCACAATAAGGTTGGGCACAATACTTTGGAGTGCTAGGAACTCAAAGATGTCGTCGAGGACCTCATCAAGAGAGGTCACTTGAGGGACTATGTAGTGTAACCTTCGAGACAGTGACCTCTATGGCCTCAGTAACTAACCTAGCATCAGCATCAACAGACTCCTGAAAATGAGGAAGCACCCTTGATGAGGACAATGTTCACCATCCATGGTAGACCCCACATTGCTAGAGCTTCAAAAAGGTCCCATGAGCAATATGTGTGGGAGGCAAAACATGTCCTACTTACAAGGTATGATGAAGCTGAGGGACCAGCGAAAAAGGCCTAGACGAGCTCTAATTGCATCACTTTTACTAGGGAAGATGCTCAAGGAATACATTCTCCACACAATGACGCACTAGTCATTTAAGCTAGGATCAATAATGTCGAGGTGCAGAGAATTATGATTGACATAGGCAGCTCAGTAAACGTTATGTACAAGTAATATTTTGACCAAATGGGCATAAACTCTAACCAGCTCAAGCCTTCCCTAGAACCTATTTTTGGCTTCACGGGAGATACAGTAGTGCCAGCAGGATTACGTGGTGAGGCCCTTAGAATGGCAAACTCAGCAGACTCAGCGAAAGCTGATCAAGAGCCAGAGCCCTCTATTAGAATCATATTCTGATCCTATAATGTTTTCTTAAAGTTAATGACAAATTCAAAATCTTTGTACAGATTACCTAGCGGAATGCTACATGCAAAGAGAGTTACTCCATATTGATTCAATATTATTCCTGTCTGATTAGCTGAAACACAAAAATATTACCAATCTAATGATGAGCCATCATCTCACCATCATGTGGATACATTCAGGGGTAAGACAGCATAAAGCCTACCCTATCGATACATCCCAGTGAGATAGGATCATATGGATACATCCAGAGGTAAGACAGCACGAAGCCTACCCCGTTGATACATGCAAAGCAAGCCACACCCCACAAGTGGGAGCAAAAGAGTATAATCCCCAGCCTGAGCAACAAGATTACTGTGAAGCTGAGCAACAAGATTGTCGCTTCACTAAGCAACAAGATTGCCGGGAGACTGAGCAATAGGATTACTGGCAGGGACAAATTCTATAACGACCACTAAGCAACAAGATTGCTATCTCAGTGAGTAACAAGATTGCTGCAAGATTGAGCAACGAGATTGCTACCTCACTAAGCAATAAGATTACTGTGGTACGGATTGCCATACATAACTAAAATACGATTAAAAGAAGTACTTATCCAGTGCAAAGCTATCATCTTGCTAAGGTGCAGAGGCACTATTAAACGCTCAGAATCTAACGAAGAGCTATGAGCTCACTGAAATGTGAAGGCATTAACATGCACTCGAAAAGCTCACATAGAAGCTATAAACTCATCTCAGCTCGTAGCTCGCTAGCGAGATCCTTTTAGGCGTAGCTTGCATGCGACCTGCCTAAATTTTACTCTTCATTAATCAAGGCAACCATATGTTAAAGTTCATCACACGTAAAAGTTATAGCCGATTGACCATACAAGCATTTTATTGGTTTGCAGCAATATACATTATCATCAGAAGTGGATGAAAGCATCCGATACAACATTCAAAAGTTATACAAAAAGCGCATTTACTAAAAGCCTCACTTAATGAGGTAAAATTTACATTAGGAGATCTAAGGTGCAAGATCAAAGCCAAAAAAGCCTAAAGCCATTGTTGAAAGCAGAAAGTCGGCTACCAGGAGATGAACTCCCACCAGCAAGAAGACTAGTAAGGCCGACTACTCCTACTTATATCCTTCCTCAGCCAGTGGATCCTCCTGACCCAGGCCCAGAGCAATTCAAAATAGCGTCAGGAGTCTAGGTGGCAAGGCTAGAAATCACAGCAAAGCCATGAGGAAATAATCCAAGATCTACATAAAATCTTCTCCATGGCTAGCATAAGGAGCTATCTGTAGGAGATATGTGCAATAGGCTATCCACACCTCAAAGCCCCATACAGTAGGCCATGCACGCCTAAATGCTTCATCAGAAGCCACACTAGCAGAGGTATTTGGGGACTTAACATCCATCTGATTATAAAGAAGTAAGAAGAGCTTCTCAGGCTTTATAAACTAATTTTAGTTCAGTGAATGACCCGATAGACAAAAGACTGCACTTGACCGAATGGTCCAAAGAAAATTAGATTGCCATGCTAACAACTAGAAGGCAAGGTCAGAAAAAGAAGTATGGCTAAAGCTAGATGAAATGAAAGATCGAAAGTCTGAAGTGACAACATGACAGTCTAGATACAGAGATTTTTTATTGAATGGAAATTATGAATAAAAGCCTATGAAAAATTACAACTCCCAGTCTGCAAAGCAAACTGAGAGTTAAGGGGCTTATGTTATGGGTAAAAATCGATCTCACAAAAGCAGGATGAAGGCTCAATGGAAGCTAAGTCCAAAATAGAAGACGTCCAACTCACTAAGGATAAGAGCATAAGGTCTTGACTCGCGTGTTCTATAAATTGCTCCTGCATGAGCTCACCTCACTGAAGGTGAACTCATCCTCGCTGAACAAAAGAAAGCAATAAGCACGAGGACATAAACTCACAAAGAAGAGGCATTGCCTAGGTCAAAAGCTTAGCGAGATAAAGTTCCAAACAAGCTTACATCTAACCTCAATTCTAGTCAACAAGAGGGGACCACCCCGTAAAAAATAACCTACAATAGTCGGATTACAGGAGATTATACTATCTTGTACATTTAATACATGATATAACAAAATTATAACTTGTAATCATTACATGTAACTTCTCTTCCTCTATAAAAAAGGGGAGGATAGCCCCTATAAGAGGATAGGCTGAAACAAGCTAGACCAGCACTCTGTAAAATTTTTCTAAGATTAATAAAAAAGCTATCATAGATGTAAGGACCGATGCTACCTAATTTTAGCCGAACCACATTAAAAATATTGCTCTCCATTGCTCTTCATCCTCTCTACCATCTTCATCTCTCATTCCGTCTACCAGAAAGTAGTTTAGGGTTCAAGAATTGATCACGATTGACTAGAGTTTAGCCCAGAATCAAATTTTACTATCGAAATTTTTTTATCATTGACTCTCCCTTAGCGTATAATGTAGTGTTAGGGTGACCAGTGATAAATGGCTTAGATATGGTCATATCACCCAGAATGCTTACCATCAAATTTCCAACCCCTAATGGAGTTGGATGTGTACGAGAAGAGCAACAAGTGCCTAACATTGTTATAAGGATGCAGTTGAAATAAGCATAAGAGGAAACAAGATTGATATAGTTTCTAGATGAGAGCCATGACCTATGAGCTCAACTGGAGTTAGCCACAACCTAAACCCTCATGAAGTGGATATTGAAAAGATGGCTAGCCCGATATAGGAGCTCGATGATGTGTAGGCCAGTGAGGCAGATACTGAGAGGTACCTCAAGTTGGGGAAGAACTTGCCTCTGGATATGAAAGCGTAGCTGATTGGATTTCTCAAGGTGAATCTAGATGCCTTTGCCTGAAACCATAAAGACATGGTGGAAATAATATGGACCCTTATCATAAGCCTGTTCATTAGAAGAGAAGGCTTATGACAATTGAGCATTATGCCGCTCTAAAGAAGGAAGTGGATAAGCTTCTAGCAAATAAGTTTTCCAAGAAGCTTATTACCCCACTTGGGTAGCCAGCCATATCCTTGTAAAGAAGAAAATAGGAAGTGGAGGACTTGCATCGACTTTACTGACCTTAATAAGGCATGCCCAAAAGATAGCTTTCCCTAACCAAGAATCGATTAACTTGTGGATGCAACAAGTGGGCATTAACTCCTCAACTTCATAGATGCTTACCTGGGATACAACCAGATCCCTATGGCCCCACAAGATAAGGAACACACCTCATTTATCACTAATTATGGATTGTATTGTTACAAAGTGATGCCGTTTGGATTGAAAGATGCAGGGGCAACCTATTAGCGATTAGTGAACATGATGTTCAAAGAGCAAATAGGAAAAACTATGGAAGTGTAAGTGGATAACATGTTGGTAAAGTCCGAGCAGGTCACCAACCATGTCCATGATTTGGAAGAAATGTTCCAAATCTTGAGGAAATATCAAATGAAGCTAAATCCTCATAAATGTGTATTCGAAGTTGCTTTGGGAAAGTTCCTAGGGTTTATGGTAAACAACAAGGGAATAGAAGTGAACCCAGAAAAGATCAAAGCTCTCATCGACATAAGATCCCCCACTGGGCCTAAGGACGTTCAAAGCTTAAACGGCCAGGTTGCAACACTTAGCATATTTATTTCTAAGGCGACGGATAAATATGTTCCTTTCTTTGATGTCCTAAAGAAGGCAAAGAGGTTTGAGTGGATGTAGTAATGCAAAGTCACCTTCTAGCAACTCAAATAATATCTTGAGCGAGCTCCTCTTTTGTCGAAGCCAAAGGAGGGTGAGAAGCTAATCATCTATCTAGGAGCATCCTAGTATGCCCTTAGTGCGGCTTTGATGTGAGAAGAAGGTGGAGCTCAGTTCCCCATTTATTATATGAGCAAAATGTTACTGGATGCTAAGACAAGTACTCGTCTATGGAAAAACTTGCCTATTCCCTGGTAGTTATGTCAAGAAAGCTGTGACCCTACTTCCAAGCACATAGCATAGAAGTGCTCACATAGTTCCCACTTAGACAAGTCATGCAAAAGATGAATGTCTTGAGTTATCTACTCAAATGGGCAATCGAGTTGGCTCAGTTTGATATTGAATATAAGCCCAAACTGGCGATCAAAAGGTAAGCTATAGCAAACTTCATTACAAAATTCACTGGACTCATATAAGAGGAAGTAGAGGCTTCAGAAGCTCTATGCTGGGAACTGTATGTTGATGGGTCATCAAGTGAACAAAAGGCCAAGGTAAGAGTGCTTTTCATCAATCCAGAAAGGCATAAAATTCTCTGTGCATTAAGATTCGATCTCCAAGCCATGAACAATGAAGTTGAGTATAAAATGTTGTTAGCTGGGCTGTGATTGGCAAAAGAGGTGCAAGCTAAAAGATTGAAGATTTTCAGTGATTCCCAGCTCGTTGTCTGCCATATACGGGAAGAATACCAAACTTGAGGATCAAAAATGGCTATCTACCTATAAAAAGTCCAAGAATTGCTAAGCTCGCTTTAGCATTATAAGGTCAATCAAATACCATGAGCCCAAAATGTATATGTTAATGCCTTAGCTTACTTAGCCATGACCAAAGATGCTAACTTCCTGGGGGTGATCCTGGTAGAATCCTTTCATCCCCAAGGATAGAATAGAAGGATGCCCCGATGATAATTGCTAAGACACCAGGTTCCTGGATGAATCCAATCCTGGACTACCTACAAAATGATAAACTGCTAGAAAATAAGCTCTATGCATGGCAATTGCGAGCTCGGGTAGTAAGGTATTGCATCTATGACAATGTATTGTACAAAAGAGGGTTCTCAACTCCACTTCTAGGATACATTGATGGTGAAGACTACAACACCATCCTAGAAGAAATCCATGTAGGCTATTGTGGAAATCATACTAGAGGCTGTCTTTGGCCCAAAAAGCTCTCCGACAGGGGTTCTATTGGCCTACTATGAAAAAGGACACAGTTGCATTTGTTAAAAGGTGCGACAAATGGCAAAGATTCATGAAGATCCTATGAGCCTCGCCAGCCTACCTATAGCAGATGGTTAGTCCATTGACCTTTGTAATCTGGGGTATGGACCTAGTTAGACCACTCCCTATAGCTCGCAGAAATTGCAAACATACAGTGGTGGCTGTAGATTACTTTACCAAATGGGTAGAGGCAAAGGAGCTCATAGAGATCTTTTATATAAAGATTGAGAAATCTATATGGAGTAACATCATTTATAGATTTGGAGTCCCCTAACAGATTGTGACTGATAACTGGATCCAATTTAATAGTGAGCAGTTCATCAAATTCTGCAATGACCTGAAGATCACAAAAAGCTTTTTAGCCGTAAACCATCCACTGGCTAATGGGTAAGTTAAAGTTGTCGACAAAATCATCAAATGAATCTTGAAGATAAAGTTGGAGGCCAGGAAGTGAGCGTGGTAGACGAGCTGCAGAAAGTGCTTTGGGCCTACAAAATCACAATTTATAGCACTACAAGAGAAACTCCTTTCTTGATGGTATATGGATCCGAAGCAATAATTCGAGCAGAACTTGAAGTAACATCACAACAAAAGATTACTTTCAATTCAAATGGAAATAACCAATAGCTCACCGTGAGTCTTGATTTGATAGAAGAAACAAGAAAAAGAGCTTACCTCAAGGTCGTGACCTACTAGCAATGGGTTATAAGATACTATAACCGGAAGGTTCAAGCTCAGAGTTATAAGGTTGGCAATCTCGTTTTGTGCCTTTTCCTCCCAGGAACACACAAGGCCAATAAGGGGACCCTAGGACCAAACTGGAAGGACCTGTATGTCATTAAGAAAGTCCTCTTGGCAATGGAACTTATCACCTAGCCAATATGGATGGAACAAAATTCCCTTGAGCTTGAAATGCTGAGCATCTCCACCCATATGATTAGTAGAGATCAAAATTTTGTAAAATTATTCAAAAATTAGTAAAAGCACTTAAATGTTTCCTTGAATTTTTATGTTTGTATTAGTTAGTTTCTGAATAAAATCTCGATGAAGTCTTGCACATAAAGTAAGCAATGCATCAGATGAGGAACATCAGTTGAAGCACAACCTACTAATAACTCATTTCCACATAAATTTATCAAGTCATGCATTAAATTATGGGACTGAAAGGAAACAAGTAAGAATATTATAGAAGTTCATTCAATATAAAGCTTGAGTTCATTCAATGAAGCAAATTTATACAAAGTCTAAAAATAGATACAAAGTCCAAAAAGGGAATTATAGAGTCATGGTTTAAGAAGTTGAATCTTTAAGAGTTAGGCCTTCTTGGGGTAAATGGTCGGCAAGAGGAGCAATAGGTCATCCATCACTTGATCACCAGCAGCCTCCATGACCTGCAAGCCACTTTCTTTTTGGGTGGCACCCTCAGTAGGAAAAGCTTGAATTGTCTTTTACAGTCCTCTTGAAATGTACAATAGCTTCAAGGGCCTTCTTACCAAAAAAGGAGAAGTCCATCTCTAAATGCCACTCCCACAGGGTGTAGAAGAAGGAGGAGTTAGTTTCAGACTTTGCCTTCTCTACTGCTTCTGTAATTAGTAAGGTTGTCTCTGCTTTCACCATAGTGACCTGCTCCTTCCCAAGAGCAATTTCATTCTTGGCTACCTCATGCTCCTTCACAACAACCTTGGCTCGTTGCTCCACTGCCCCAGCTTATTACTCTACTATCTTAGCTTGTTGTACTGCCAGCTTAGCCCATTGAATAGCTAAGTCCAGGTCAATCCTTGTTTTTGTCAAATCGTTAATTTCTCTGCCAAGGTTCAATAAAACGGCCTCATGATTTGCTACTTCATGAGATAAAGCATCGTCGGCTCCTTTTTGAGTGACTTCAACATTTCTAGCTCTCTCTGTCTCAACTTCAACGCCTCAGCGATGATAGTAGCCAAATCATCCACAAGACTTGCTTTCTCATCACCTTAAGCTGGAAGTGCCTTGTTCAGCTTCATTATTGTCAGCAAGTTCTGAAGAACCAGATAGTTAAGTTAGATTATGAAGAAAGTAGAAAAACTAGGATAAAAAAACCCTACTTACCAATAGGCTATGATGAGATGCATAGCTCACCAACCCTTCGATTGAGAAGTCCTCTAACTTCAATACTCTAGCCTCACTGTGAGGTCCCAAGATCACATTGACGTTATCTAGGAGGTAATCCAAGTACTCCTCTATCTTCAGGCCAAGCCCAACAGGTTATTCCTTGACCTTGACTTCTGGCACTATCCACTTTCAAGAGGCAGCAACCTTCTTCCCTTTGCCCCTTTTCTGCTTTTTGGTAAGGGGCTCGAAGGGGGATATAACCTCAACTACAATAGCTATCTTAGGACATGAAGTAGGAGTCAACTCTTGCAAGGGTGCTGTCAGGTCCCAAATCAGGTAGTATAAAGATTTAAAGAGTGGTAGACAATTTATAATGTGGAATTTAAATCAGATCTTGCCCTT
>JANHAO010031044.1:0-10010 GCA_026873985.1 Saraca asoca
TTATCAAAGTTGGTAGGTTTAATAGCTGTAATTTATCACTTAACCTTACTTTCTTTAATAATAACATTCAACTTATTGTCACAAATCACACTTTTTAAATGAATTTTATGTTAATATGTTATTATGTTATTAAAAATTGTTAAAATCTTTTTTTATCATTGATAAAAAGTCTTAAGTATTCTTTTTTTTTATATGACATATCATTCTCCTTTTAATCAATTATATAAAACATTTTATTCTGACAATGGATCAAATTTAAACTTATAATTAAATATATAGATATTATATATTTTGAGTTTAAATTTAATCTATTATTATATTATTAACGAATAGAAAGGTGTTATATCATTAAAAAAATAATAATAAATATTTTTATCAATAATAAGAAAATTTTAATAAAATTTTAATGACGTATCAACACATGAAGTGGATAATAATGTAAATTTTTTTATATTAATAGTGAATTAAATTTAAAATTATATGACAACATATAAATGAATGATAGTATAAAATTTATTTACATTTGTGGTAAATCAAATTTAAATATTTGCATATAATAAAAATTATATTTTAAAAATAAATTGTGAAAAAAAATCATAAATTATTTGAGTCAAAGTTGAATAATTTACTTCCAATTCACTGAAAAAGTTTCATAACTAAAATTGACCTAAAATTAATTGTATGATCACTATTGTTGTAAATTATATATATTTTTCACAAATTTTAAGTATATAATTATTTGAAATTCATATTTCATTTCATTTCCTTATGCTTTTATTTTTGAAAAATAATAGTTGTACGTGTTATATTTCATAATATCCTTTGCAAGAATTCACATAACAAAATTAATCATATAATTATGACTAAATTATTTTTGTTTGACTACTTCTCTCTATGTAATACGGCAGTCAAAATAGCCTAAGAAGGACTTTGTCCATATCATATATTCCATCCTTCAATTCCTACTCAAGCAAACAAAATTAAGTCAAAAACTATATTTTTCTTTTTGAAAACGAATCATCATTTCACCCGTATGTAACTACAATTGGGAAAATGTTACTGAGAATTAAACAAAGAAATTATTTAAATGATATAAAAAGATACTTCTACAAAATATTTGATTAAATATTTATATCTACTTGCTTCACAAGTTCAATAAGAAATAAATTATATTCATTTGAATAAATCTAATTTATTTAAATGTATTAAAAAATAAATATTATATTTAATGGTAAAGTTATAAAATTTTAAACTACATCATATTTATCACAATAAAATTAAAATCTAAAACATATATAAATAATCGAAGAAAACCAAAAACAATAAAGTAATATACCATTTAAAATATTCATGAAAAGAAAAAAAGTGATAAAAGAAACGAAAAACACGCAATGGAAGATGGAAAGAAAAAGTGCACAACAAAAAAGCCAATCAAATGGTCCCGTGCCCATGTTGACTTCTTACCATATATAAAATAATAATTAAAAAGCACACTTGTGACGTGTACATCAAATCATTCTCCACGTGTCCAATCCACTCACTTATCATGGTTCCGCCCCCACCAGATCGAACCCCGAATGAACGTCCCTGTTTGCAAAGTTGGTAAGACATGCTCACCCCCACCTTAGCTTATGTCTTACAGAAACACAAAACAGAGAGAGAGAGAGAGAGAAGCCATAGACACAGTCTTTCTCTCTCCTACTATCAAGCATGAACATCCTTAACCAAGCTGTTTATTACGTTTTTGTCCCTCGCACTTTTCTTAATTCACATGTCGTTGCCCCTCTGGTTCACTCACCTTCTTCAGCTACATCTTCATCTTCAGCTCTGAAAACTCGTATTCATGGCTGTCTCTAACGTCGAAGCAGTGCTTGAGTTTTTAAGGAAGAATGGATTTTCCGAGGCAGAGTCAGCTCTCAGAGTGGACATCATCGAAAAGGGCGATCTGGGTTCGTTTGACTACGAGAAATTCTTGTTCCCGATGGTCCCGCCGCCGCCTCCGGTCAGAATCCGATCGTTTTCGTGGCGGTCAAAGGATCACGGTGGCGGCCGAGAGTGTTCTAAATCGAGGTCTGAGTCGGACGAGGACGAGTTTGTGAGCGTGGAATCATCTGCTTCTGATGTTTGTTCTTCAGGTAACTGTTTTATATGCAGTTTCTGATTAATCAAATCAAATTAATTCAATAGTCTTTGTTGATCGGTGTTTATTTAAGTAATGGAAAGCCTAGAAATTACTGTGTCTTTTCTCAACTCTGTATATCTATGGAACTTATGTTTCATGTTTATAAATTGGGTTTTTAAATGATGAAAGATTCTTATTTAATTTTTATATATTGGACTAAACAATGGATGATCTGTTTTTTTAGTTTTCTATTTCTATTGTATCTTTTCAAAATTATATCATCCATCATGTTATCTTTAGTTCTTGTTTGTATTATTTGTAAAATTTTAGTATGCAGTTCTTCAGAGAATATTCTTGGCAAATTAAAACAAGCATATGAAATATTTACGTCTGCAAGACGTACAAATTTTATATTTTGTAGTTTATCAGTTTTTTTGAATTTTGACATTTCCTTTATTGTCAATAAATTCAAGTGGGTTGTCTCTTTCTTATTCTTTCTGCTCAGTTAATGATCAATGCATCAGATCATCTGAAACTTTGTTGGTTTAGCAGAATTCATTAATCCATATGGAATCCGTTCCTCGTCTCAGACTCAGAATGATTCTGAATCTTCATCTGAAAGATTATCTCAATTTGGCACAGCACGTGATTACCATGAATTTGATATGCAGAACGAACCATATTGGTATAATGAGAAAGATGATGAGAATTTCATGACTCCTGATTTCGAAGGGCCGGATTTCTTCGGTTTTCATAGTGAGGATAAGTTTGTCATGTCATCAACATCAGAAACAGAAAATCGTCATGAGAACTCTCTGGAACTTAATTTCAACCAAGAAGGACTTCTTCAATCAGAGGGGAATGGTGATTACATGGACAAGGCATGCCTTTTGAATGATTCCTCTTTAGATGGTGAAAATGTGACTAATTCGAAAAATTACCTCCATGTGGATGAGAGCCAGTTTGAAGGAGAAACAGAGAAAAATCCTGAGAAACACACTCTTGAATATACTTGTGAAATCCCATTTTACAAATACTCAGGAGAGTCTTTTGCTGTGGAAAAAGTCCATTTGAATGATCTTCACTTAAAGGTTTTTGGAGATATTTCTGCCTTTGATTCTGCCCAGGACCATATTGTGAACCCTATTTTCGACTACTACGCTAATAATGATGGCAATAAGGAGTGTAAAGGTCCCTATGACTTAACCATTAAAGTTTCCGAGAAAGATCTACTGGATGAACTTGAAAGTAATGACACTCAAGATCATAAACAAGTAACCGAAGAATGCCAAGAACCCGGGATCGCTGCAGATGGAGAGGAAGAGGAATTTGCTGATGATGAGCTCTTCAAGTGCATTCATGAAGATGAATATGAAGTCTTTGACCTTAGAATCATACACAGAAAGAACAGGTTTGTTGATATGGTCTTTGGTTCAGAACTTTTTACTTCTCGTAATTTCTGTATTCCTAGCATTGGTGGCGAGTAAATTAAATTTAGTGTAAAGTTTCATAAAACTCGTTATTCAGAATTTTTCATTACTCTTCTCATTGGTTCTCTTTTGATAGAGATATGGAGTTTTCTTGTACAATTTGTACTTAAACTATCCTATCGACAGGACTGGATTTGAAGAAAGCAAGGATCTGGCCATTGTGCTAAACACAGTATTAGCTGGCAGATACTATGTAACAGAATATCTTGGTTCGGCTGCCTTCAGCAAGGTTGTTCAGGCACACGATCTCCAGACAGGAGTCGATGTTTGCTTGAAGATCATAAAAAATGACAAAGACTTCTTTGATCAAAGCTTAGATGAAATCAAACTTCTAAAACTTGTAAATAAGCATGACCCTACTGATCAACACCACATTTTGCGTCTCTATGACTACTTCTATCACCAGGTATATATGTCTTAAAGATTGAATTTATAGCTGCAATTTATTTCATTTTCCTATATGTTATGCCAAATATCAATTGGCTCAAGCTGCATCCGATATATTTGAGGAATTTATTCCTACTTAACAATGAAACTTCAAATTTTAATGAATAATCTAATGGATCAGCTACTGACATTTGTTTTCTTGTGTATCTCCCTCACTTTTTAAATGTGCAGTCTTTAATCTTACATGATATCTTCACAGGAGCATCTGTTCATTGTTACTGAGCTTCTGCGAGCAAATTTATACGAATTTCAGAAATTTAATCAAGAATCTGGCGGTGAGCCATATTTCACATTGAACAGATTGCAGGTTGGTTTAATTACACTGTCAACTTCTGAAAATTGTCATTAATCCTCCATTTGTTTATCTTATTTAGTTGCTATAAATTTATGTCGACCTCAGATTTTTCAGATCTATATTTCTGACTAAGAATATGTTTTTTGAACCACTTTCAGTGTGTAAGAGTTTTACACTAGCAGCAAATCATAGGCTGCAACATATTAAAAAAATTAGTTAAATACTGTGAATGCGCTGTCAAAACTCTTATGAATTGTTGATAGTTAATTCAAAATTTTGAATATAATAGCTGCTTCATCTCTTCTGAACTAGAGAGAGTATCACACTTGATTATAAGGGGTTATTCCGCTTGGCAGGTTATAACTCGGCAGTGTTTGGAGGCATTACAATACTTGCATAGCTTGGGAATCATTCACTGTGATCTGAAGCCTGAGAACATTCTGATAAAAAGCTACAGAAGATGTGAGATTAAGGTTATTGATCTTGGAAGCAGCTGCTTTCAATCAGACAATTTGTGTCTCTATGTGCAATCGCGATCCTATAGGGCACCGGAAGTTATGTTAGGCCTCCAATATGATGAAAAGATTGACATATGGTCTCTTGGCTGTATCTTGGCTGAGCTGTGTTCTGGTGAAGTATGTTACAATTTGCTTCTTTATTGTGTGAAGCTCATTCTTATTTGGCTTTAATATAACTAGAAAAATGCTACTTACATACTGGAATCCCTCACATACACTCTGCACCTAACACGTGGTAAGTTTGAATGAAATTGGCCCCAGCTGTTTAAAAGCATATGGAAATAGCCGTGTCATTTGTGTAATTGTGAAGGATAGTGTGAGAGGTAATGTGTGCAAGTGACACTGCTCATATAACTATAGGCATGATGCTTTGATTAGCATGACCAGATGTTCATTTGGATAAACCTATGACGGGTGATTGCTTTTCAAAGAATTTCATTAGTTATTTATTTTTGTTTGTGTGCTTCTGTAGGTTTTGTTTCTGAATGATGCAGTTGTGATGATTCTTGCTCGCATGATTGGAATGTTCGGTCCAATCGATATGGAGATGTTGGTGAAGGGACAGGAAACTCACAAGTACTTCACCAAAGAATATGATATTTATTATGTAAATGAGGTTTGTTTCTGTTCTTTTTTGTAATCTGTTCTGAAAATTTTCAGCATGCAAAACTTGTCTTTGTTGCAGCATATGCCATTTTCACTCATTTTTCTGATGGAAAAAGTAAATATAAATGAATAATAATAAGTCTCATCTTCTTTTTCAAATAAGACACTGATGAAATTTTGTTAATTTTAGAGCAAAGTGCATGACTATTAAGGCCTGAACCACAAGATTTAAAGACTAGTCGGAAGCTTGCTGCTTTATATATCATAATCAACTTTCAAACTTTATGGGAACTAACTCCTGATATTATTTTACAGGAAACAGATCAACTGGAGTACATAATTCCAGAGGAATCATCGTTGGAGCAGCACCTGCAGGTTTCGGATGTTTTGTTCATCAACTTTGTCAGATACTTGCTTAGCGTAAATCCGAAAAGAAGGCCAACAGCAAGACAGGCGCTAAAACATCCATGGCTCTCCTATGTTTACAAGACCAAGTAGCATCATTCATTTTCTGAAGCAATGTTTCATTCATTCTGATAAAACCATATCCAAGTCTGTTATTCAAGCATCTCTCGAGCTGGGTCGCCTGGTGTATAGCAGCGTTGCGTTTGATATCAAGATTTTGGTTTTGCTTATATGAAACAACATTAAATTCACTTGCTCTTGTTGTATTTTTTTTTATTTTGATTTTTTTTTTGTTTAACATTTATGTTCTTTTGTACAGAACTTCTGGCCATTATTTTTGCCTTCCATAGATGGGGGGTTTGAGCATTATCAAAATAACATCTTTTTGTGCTATGGGTTATTCTTGGTACAGGTAGCATTCGAAAATTTCTTGAGTTCTATTGGAAGTTTAACATAAAAATTATAATTCTTTTATATAAAATCTTTGTTTTTTTCGTAAAAGTTTGTGAATATATATAGATATTATATGTAACAATTATAGAAAAAATTAGAATTACATCATTGTAAAAAAAAATTTTAGTTATATATAAAAGTTATCATTTTTAATGAAAAAATTAAGAAACTTTCACAAAACTTTGTAAAAGTAGAATTTTTTAATACGAAATATGGTTAAATTTTAATGATAAAAAGAATCATTGAAAGATGAGTATAAAAATATAGGTGCAGATTTTTAAGTTTGAATCTCATTAAAAATTAATCTTTATAGTCATATCCTGAGAAATTTTGATCAAAAGCTGACAAATCAATTTGATTAAGGCTAGTAGGCTGCCTAATTAAATTGACCAGGAAGGATTTGAAAATGCAAAAATGGTCACATTCTCATTTCAGATAATAATGGTCAATAAACGTTCCTTTAATTGTAAAAAAAAAAAGAAGAAAAAAATTTAGAGAAGACTTCTTTCCTCTTATTTTTCTAATCGAAAAAAAGAGATAATTAATTTTTGCTTTGACAGTCTATTTAATTAGAATTTGGAATTAAAGTTTTAAATTATAAAACCTTGGTATTCATCTTAATCTCATCTAATTAACAATTTTAGTTAATATGATTTTGTATAACCTTTTCCAACAAGAATCACATTATTATTATACATTGTCTCCTTACATTATTTTTCAATATAAATTTTGAACTCATTTTTAAATATTTAATTATTTATTTAAATTTCATTTATCTAACATAATTGTCATTAATTTGGGTAACATATAAGTAAGCTAAATTATGTAAAAATGATCTCACAAATTAATATCCAACAATATTATGTTGATGTTTGTTTAAAAAGTAAAAAAAAATCATATCATTAAATAAAATAATTAATTAAGTAAATGATACAAATCAATTTTAAGATTTATATCAATTTAATTTTAAAATTGATTACAACATTATACATTAAACTAAAAGTTGAAGGGATTTTCCATAAGTTATTTTTTTCTAAAGAAAGGGAAAAAAAAAAAGTGAACATAATAAAAAGGGTCTAAAGTGGGCCAACAAGTGAAGTCACGATGAAGCTTCGGTTTGGACCCGAAGAAAAGAATGAATGAGGATTCAAATTGTGTTTTGTGGACCAACTTAGCATCACGGTCGCTGCCAAAAACAAAGACGTGAAATTGAAGGAAGCAGACCTGAAAAAAGGAAAAAAAAAAAGGTTCGGATTTAAAAAAAGAAAATAGACTCAAATCTTTGAATCCCGATTAATAATTAGATTAGATTCAAACCAATACAAATACAATCAAATTGATTTAGCCGAATTAAATAAATTTAGGATATAATATATGGATGCATTATAATTTACACATCTTATAGTAAAATTATTTTATTTTTATAATTAATAATAATATATGTTTAAATATCTTATTATTTAATAAAAAATTATTTTTATTTAAAATATTATTTTAATTATTTTTAAAACCTTGGTTATAAGTTATAAAAATTATAATCTCTAGGCTTTGGGCAGACTCACACCATGGCAAATTAAAATTGAATTAGACTTAATCAAAATTTTTTCAAAAATTAGGATGCGATTTTCACATAGACCAATAGATAATATATAATTTCATAAAAAAAAAAAGGTGATTCGTTAGTCTCAAATTTGGCCAATAATCACCTTTAGCCATTAACTATTTAATAGATATAGATGTTAGATACAATTTATTCTTTATGAATAAATTTAATAAATAATTATAAAAATTAATAATGATGGGTATTAAATAAGATTATATATAATTAAGGGGTAACTCATAATTTTTCCCCAAGGTACTGGAGCCTGGGCTCTTCTAATTGCCATTGGCTCCAATATTTAATCCCAAATCTGTTCCTCTCTTTTCACTTTTCCTCACCGGGACCGCCACATCATCTCCGATCACCTGTTGTGGTTTCACACACGCTCCTCCAGTACGCGTGCGCTACACATCCTTTCCTGTCGCTCTGTAGACCTCGTCGAGGCACTACCATTGCAACGTCTATCTGAAAATCAAACATAGCGAATCGAAAACGAAGAGACAAACAGAACCCGATAACTGTTACAAACTTCTCAATCAATTGAAGCCACGACACGTCGATTCAGTTGGCACCACCAGCGCAATTTCACCATAACCGCCGGCTCTGGTTGTGAGATTGAATCGGGTTCGGTAATGGGCGAGTTGGGTCAGGCGGAGGTGTACTGGCCTCGGAGTCTGCAAGTGTGTAGGGCAGTGTTGAGCTGGTTGGCCTTCTTCTTCCAGATCTTCTTTCAAATTATCAGAGGCCTCGGTCACTATCCTTTACTCTCTTTGTCGTCTTCTTCTAATAACTCCTTCAAGCCTCTACCCTCTATTGAGCTACAGGAACTTGATTCGCCGGTGCCGGATTCCACCGTTGAAATCCCACCCACCGAGATTTCGGCCGCCGCTGAAGACCCCATAAAAAAATTGACGGTATGATTGATTTTTTTGGGATTTGGGATATTATTGAGCATGAGAAATTATTTTTATTATCATCATTACGATCCATGATCACGAACAACTTCACTAAAATTATGGCGTGAATATGTTGTGAAGTTCAGTTTTTTTACTTTTTTTACATAGTTCGTGCCTGAAAATTAATTCAGCCCCGGTATGGGCGAAATTTTCTGTTACCTAGCTTTGTCATAGACTAGGAGAGGTTTTCATGTTTTCCTAGGTTAATCAATTTCAATGCTTAGCAGGAGAAGAAATAATTGATCAAGTTGCTCTGCAGTTGGTTCCTACTGTATGGACTAGAACCACTGGATAATTCTTTAATTTTGGAATTTTTAGGGAGTTGTGTCTATTTGTTTAGCATTTGAAAATCATTGTGTAAGGAAACACTTTGCCTCTGATTTAAGTCAGGCCAATAGTGATGCTGAGCCACGCATTTGAAAGTGGAAAATTTTGGAAATAAGTTGGCTATTGAGGGTAGGCTTGGCAACTTTCAGTTTGATACTTCTCCAATGATCAGCCAGCCTATTACACAAATGAATCTGTATAGAACAGAAAAATAGAATTTGACTTGTATTGGTGCTCTTCAATTGGCTATATCCAGGGCTTTCATGTGATTTGTCATCTTCCATGGCCTATATATTGTTTTGGTGCTTCCTGATTCTTATTTCTATCCTGGATGTCAAGATGTGTGTTTTCTGGTGAGAGCATACAACGTATCGTCAATTTTCATGGTACTTTTGACTTATTTAATTAGGAAAATTGGTGTATAGTATAGGTAACTACCTGGCTTTGGGGGTACAAGTATAGGGAACTTTAGAAACTGGTACTGATACATGTAGGCTTCAAATCCTTTGTCTTGTTTAGAGCATTAAGGATGCAAGACAAAGATGAGGAGTTCTTTGTGATAAGTTTGTATGTACCATTTGCTTTTGCTTGTGTTACGCTACACAGCACTGGACTGACATTTTCATAACTGTGCATTTTACCTAGCTACAAATATATCATAATTTGGCTTCTTATAAATAGATACAGTTGTGATGTTTTTATTTTATTCTTTGCATTGTCAAGTGTTTTGTGATTTCCTTGTTCTATTGCCTGTAAAATATATTGCAATATTTTCTTATGACTCATAGCTG
>JANHAO010031045.1:0-10010 GCA_026873985.1 Saraca asoca
AAAAAATGGCTTATAAAAAATATTTTTATCATATAAAAAAATGAACTCATTTCTTAGAAATAAATCTTCAAAAATTACATTTATATATGGAAAATTAATTTAGAAAAAGGACTCATAAGAAATAAAAAACCTAGACAATTCATACTCACACCTACCAAATAAATAAAAAGAATAGCACATTTAACAAATTGCCCAAAAAACTTGTGAGCAAATATAAAAAATTTGCATGTAAAGCCAAAAAATTCTTGTTTAAATGTGATAAATAAAACATAATAAATCCAGAAAAAAAAATGTAGTTGGGAGAATTTTAATCTCACCTTGACCCCTGCTTTTCGAGATAAATACAAAACTGCGATTATTTTGTGTTACTTTCTAATTAAGTTGTATAAAATATTATTTTTATTTTGGAGATAATATAATAATTAAATATTAGTTGATTTAAAAATCTTACTTTTCACTTAACAAACAAATATTTAAAGAATATTCTATTATATTTTTAATGAAATATGCTTAAGTAGAGTGAAATATAGAATTTCAAGCTATAAAGAAAGTTTACTGTTAGGTATCCATTTTCGATATAAGTCAACTATATTGAAGACAAAACAAATTGGTTAGATCGATACAAAAGTACAGCGATTGACAAATATAATTGCAACAAATACATTTGTCAAACACATGATAAACATTTACTTTATAGCTATCTTGTTGCCTTTATTTAAAATTTTTAATTTTTGGTTTTATAGGGCATGTGTTCATTTTTTCAGAGGTTAATTTCCTTGAACAGTTATTCAAAGAAATTATCCATGTTTTATAAGGCATGTGAGTAACGTGGTAAGTTAGAACAATTTATATTAATTTTTAAACTAATGTGTAAAAAGGAAATGACATCAGTTTTCTAATATAAAATTGATGTCTTTTTATTTAGAAAAATTTTTTACATGTCAATTTTTTATGAATAACTAATGTCTTTTCTTTCACTAAAATGTCAATTTTTATCATAACCTGACATCTTTTCTTAACTATTAAAGACATCAAATAAATTAAAAAAATTGACATCTTTCCTTGATACCACTAAAGAAGTCGATTTTTGATTAAAAAATCAATATCTTTTCCTTTAAAAAAAACCTTGGTACTAGCTATATTTTTTTTTATGAAAACCTGCTACCAACTAGCTACATTTTTATAGAAACTTGCTTTTATATTATATTTTTGTAGAAATAACCATTAAATCAAAATATACAATCATCCAATACAATTCCAATTTTAACAACTTCAAACATTTTATTAGATTAACTGAAAGTTCAAGACATTACAAACTAAATTAAAATTCAAACATGTCATTTTAATAACAAGCCTTTATATAATAATCATTTTATTTATTTTTTGACAAAATTTTCTCAATTATACTTCTCTTTCAGTTAAACCTTTTTTTGTAATGCAATTTTTGACATTAATGGGAGCTTTAGGTACAAAATATTTCAAATATTGCTGTGTCTATTCATACAAGTCCAAGCTACATTTTTATATATACAATTCAGATAAGGATAAACATATATACAATAAACACATAATATATCAAGTAATAGGCATTTAAACTAAAAATTATATATAGTTATATACATACGTATATATATATATAAACATAGTAATTATCTGAAAGAAATTTCAAGTATTATCATATCTTATAATGCAAGTAAACACATAATCAAACAATATTATTATCAAGTTATCTTAATTTTAATAAACACAAAATCAAGTATAAGTATCAAAATTAAAATTTATATATAGCTACTATAGGTAATTTTTAACCTTGCAAAACAAAATAGAAGATAAGTCTAAGAGGGCCAACTCGTTGAAGATGAGGATGATGTTAGGCCATGATACGTGAGTTCAGCAGCTAACTCTACGTGAGCTCGCTTTGCTATAAGCAAGCTCGACCTCGTTGAGACCACTAGCGACCCCAGGCCAAAGGTTCTGGGTCACGAGGTGCAACCTCCAACCAGAAACTTGCTAAGTGGAAGACAAGCTTACGCCACAGCCAATAGATAAGGGTCCCATCCGTAGAAAGTAACCTGTAGAAGCTAATTTGTAGGAGTTCATTCTATCTTGTACAATAAATACTTGATGTAATAGATTTACAGCATATAAAATTACTATTATAGCCTCATCTCCTCTATAAATAGGAAGAAGGAGATTATTGTAAAGCAAGCATAATTTGCTATACTGAAGCTCTGTAAAAATTTACTCAGAAGCAATAATATTACTGTAGATGTCAAGTCCGGTGTTGCCCGAATTTGGTTGAACCACATTAAAAGCCTTGTGTTTTCTGCTATTTCTCTCCTTTTTTTTGGTCTTTTATATGATATTTGCTGTATTAATAATCAGATTGCAGTTTGAGTCCTAAAAGAATCTCTTCAGTTGGCTAGATTCTGGTATAACCAAAATTCACTGTCAACATTTTGGTATCGTCTGTGAGGGCTCATCTACTTTCTAGTCTATTTTCTGCTACAACGGCAAAAGGAAGAGCTATCAGAGCTTCGAATGCATTGGTTAATCCTCTAAAAGGTCATGTGTCCATAACAGACTCTTCTACCACCCCTATCATAGGTGTTACCTCTGGCTTGCCCCCGACCAGTTCTTTTTAACCTATTGTCATCTCTAATGGCATTGATGGCATGCAGACCTAGCTTCAATGCTAGGAGAGACTAGAGGATATGATGGGAGAATTAACTAAAGTAGTCACAATGCTGGTGCAAGCACAAGCACAAGGTGTGTAAAGGCAAATTGAGATTGTGACACCCGAGAATGTCCACCAGTAGCAAGTTGGATGTTTGAGTAAGGCCAATTGAGAGGATTCCCTAGCTCATCATTCATAAGAACAATCTCCAAGTCATGACTTTTGTGATTATGAGGATCAAAGGGTCTAGCAATCCTCTAGCCAATGGTCTGGGGTGCGGGATCCACTATTGGAAGAATTACATCAAAAGATGATCCGACTGGAAAAATGTGTTCAAGCTCCCTATGACCGAGCTCACTATGAGAACAAGTTATCGTTCTCCATAGAGATTGAGGCTTAGCCACTCCCCTTCAAGCTCAAAGTCCCCGTGATTCCTCTATACAATAGGGACATTGATCCTTATGACCATCTAGACATATTCAACATTTAGATGAATTTGCAAACAATTAATCCTTTGGTTAAATGCCGGGTTTTCCCCACTACATTAGGAGGTATATCTTGGTCTTGGTTTAGAAGCCTTCTAGCTCACTCGATACATAGCTCAGAAGAGTGTCAATAGAAGTTTATCAACCACTATCGAATGTTGAAAAAGTAGGAAGGTGATGGTTTTTCAGTGTAAGCAAGAGTCGCTGAAGGAATATATTGCCAGATTCAAACTTGAAGCCAATTCAGTGGAGAGTCCATCTAAAGAAACCATGCTAGCAACAATCTCTATAGGACTCTACAAAGATGGAAAGCTTTACAAGAGTCTATACAAGTCCCTAGTGAGGGACTTAACCAAGTTTTATGAACAAACTACCAAACAAGTCAAATAGGAAGAAACCTTCGGCTCAGGAAAGCCTGATCAGAAGGATAAGAAGGATGGTTTCGCTCGTAATAAGAAGATGGGCAATGTGGATCAAGGTGACCACTCCAATGTGCAAATTGTGAAGAAGTCTCGTAGGCCCGAAGGCTAGTGACCTTAGCCCCTAGCTCACTATGGGTAATACAACGTCCTGTTAGACTTTCAAGATAGGATTTTTACTATAGAGAGAGAAAGGGAGGACTTTGGGAGACCCTCTCTAATACGAGTCCCTTATAGGCAAAGAAACAAGCAAGAGTTCTGTGCCTATTACAATGAGGTCGAGGAGAATAGCACAAATTATCGGGAACTCAGGGATGTCATTGGGGACCTAATAAGAGAGGTCACTTAAGAGAGTACTTGGTGAAAAAATTAGGCCAATGATCTGAGCGTTCCCAACAGGACCCTAGGCGAGAAGAGGTCCATTCAATAAGAACCATTCTATGATGTATTTTGAGAAGTTAATGAAAATACTCTGACTTTCTATATTGATTTTTAAGTAAGATTCTCAGTAAAATATCACAACGAAAGCAAATCGTCTTTGATACCAATAGGATCAGCCACTCACTAGGCTACAAAAATGTCTAAGGCACAACTTTTATGCAACCTTGTACAATTGCTAGCCTTCGAGTTGAGGCACCGGGGCTCATCTGGGCTCATCTTGGAACAATTGCCAGCCTTCAAGCTGAGGTGCTAGGGCTCATCTTGAAACAATTGCCAGCTTTGAGCTGAGGCACTGGGGCCCCATTTCAGAATAATTGCCAACTTTCAAGCTGAGGTATCGAGGCTCATCTCAGAACAATTGCTAGCCTTCGAGTTGAGGCACCGAGGCTCATCCCAGAATAATTGCCAGCTTTCAAGCTGAGGCATCGGGGCTCATCTTGAAACAATTACTAGCCTTTGAGCTGAGGCACTGAGGCCCATCTTGGAACAATTGCTAACCTTCGAGTTGAGGCATCGGGGCTCATCCCGGAAACTCATTATCCAACTATAACCTTTAATCTAGTTGAGGCATAGAGATACTCAAAATAAACTCACTTCTTGGGCAACTAAGTTGCTATAGCTTGCCAATTGTAGCTTTCATGCGACCTAATAATCACAGCTCCCATGCGACCTAATGATTGTAGCTTTCATATGACCTAATGATCGCAACTCCCATATGACCCAATGATCACAGCTCCCATACGACCTAATGATCATAACTTTCATGTAACCTAATGATTACAACTCCCATGCGACCTAATGATCATAACTTTCATGCAATCAAGTGTTTATAGATTTTACGTAACCTAAATGTTCAGGCTTTCATGCGATCTACTTATATATAAGTTATCATCTAAGATACTTTAATGCACAGAGTCATTATTTAGGCAGTGTGGCCCATTGGTCATTTGAATGTTCCGTTTTATTATGGCTCATCGAATTTCTTATTGTTATGAAGAAAATTTGAAGAGCAGTATGTAAGAATGACAAAGAAAAAGTTCATTCATTAAAAACCTTCAACGAGGTACATTTACATCAAGAAAATCAAATATAAGTTAATCTTGCCTATATATTAGAAGAAAAATCAATGCCCCCAGGAAGGGCCCTAATTTGTAAAAGGCCCAACAAATGCGCTTGATTTCAAATCTTTCCTCTGCTACCCTCATTGGCTTAGAATTTCTTTCTAGCTCTTTACCCAACTCAGTAGATTCAAGGAAAACAAGTTGAAGTAGCTGGAAAGGTTCATCCCTCTGACATCACTGGGAGGAAATAATTTGAGATCTATGTGAGAAGGATTGCCCTTAAAGGCTTTTATGCAATAGACCATGCACACCTCATTGGAAAGATAGAATGTTAGAGGTATGGATGGCTCATGTAAAGTTCCCATCTAATTTCTTTATGAAGGAGGAAAGAGGACTTCCTTTGTCTTAAATAAGAGCAATTTTGGTCTCATTAAAGAATTCTAGAGAACTCCCAACCACTTTCATTAATTACCTCAGAAGAAAAACAAGGCAGATGTGTCCATGGCTATAAGACACATATAATGAAAAGAGTGGTATGAAGTAGATGAAATAAAAGGCTGACTAAATGACCTTAACCGCACGGTGGTCCATAAAGAAGGTCCTATGCTAATAAGATCATTCAACTCCTAGCCCGCAAAGTGAGCTGAGAGTTAAGGGGCTTATGTTATAAGTAATTTTCAACCTCACATAGCTGAACAGAAGATAAGTCCAAGAAGGCTAGCTTGTTGAAGATGAGGATATTAGGCCATGATATGTGAGTTCAGCTGCTAACTCTACACGAGCTTGCTTCATTAGAAGCAAGCTCAACCTCACTAAGACCACCTACGACCCTAAGCCAGAGATTTTGGGTTGCGAGGCATGACCTCCAACTAGAAACTTACTGAACAGAAGACAAGCTTACATTATGCCTGACAGACAAGGGTCTTACCCATAGAAAGCAACTTATAGAAGCCAATTTGTAGGAGTTCATTCTGTCTTGTATAATAAATACTTGATGTAATAGATTTATGATAAACAAAATTACAATTATAGCTTCCTCTCTTCTATAAATAGGAAGAAGAAGATCATTATAAAGCAAACACAATTTGCTATACTGACACTTTGTAAAAATTTACTCAGAAGCAATAATATTACCGTGGATGTAGGGTTTGGTGTTGCCTGGATATGGCCGAATCACATTAAAAACCTTGTGTTTTCTATTATTTCTTTCCTTTTTCTAGTCTTCTATTTAATAGTTACTATATTAGTAATCAGATTGTAGTTTGAGTCCCAAAAGAACCTCTTCAGTTGGCTGGATTTTGGTTTTCACTGTCAAAAATAGCTAATTCCATAACATATCAAGTATAAGTATTTAAACTAAAAATTGTATAGTTGTCAATAAATACAATCAATTACTTTCAATTTTTCCTAATTTTTTTCTCCAAGAAGATCTTCAATCCATATTAAATTTACCTAAAAGATAGAATTTTAATTTTTTATGTAATTAGCAAAATGATATATGTATTTTAGATAAGTAAACCAATATTTAAGAGACTATATAGATTGTTATTACTAGATGACTGAATTCTTTTTTGAGGTAGTTTCTACTCCACTAAAATCAAATAATTTTATTATTAAGCCATCTTAATTTTAATAAGCATATAATTAAGTATAATTAAGCATCTAAACTAAAAATTATATAGTTAACTGCCTATATACAATAAACACATAATATATTAAGTATAAGCATTTAAACTAAAAATTATATAGTTGCCAATAAAAACAATCAATTACCTTCATTTTCCCCTATTTTTTTCTCTTGGAAGATCTTCAATTCATATCCCTTCACCATGATGATCTTGCACGCAGAACTCCTCTAAGTTGCTTTTATCATTCACCGGAGGTAGTCCTAAAAAGAAAAGAGGGCCTTCCTCAATATCATTGCTTATCTCTTCTTCATCCTTATCATCAACAATCTATCTCTTCCCTTGAAGAACTATAGATGACTTTTTATCAGTTGGGTCTATGATATAAAAAACATGTTTTGCTTGGGATGCCATTATGAACTACTCCCCTTGTGACTTTTTCTACTAAGATCTACTAACCTGAACCCTAACTCAGACTCGGATGTCATTATTATTCTCGACCATTTTAAATCGCAGCACAGGCACCCTAAATTTGATGTATTCAAGCTCTCATATGTCTTCAATGATCCCATAATATGACATATTTGCTTATACATGATTTTTATCTTTGGAATTAGAAATATGCATCGACTGAGCCACCAAAGTAACCTCATCATTTTGCATAATGCTCCTATTATCTTATCCCTTTGTATAAAAAGAATACCTATTGATGTCATATCCCCGATAAAATAAGACTTCCATGCAAGACTCATAGGCTAACCATCTTGTCTTAGAAACATCATTTGGTGTTTGTGCCAACAAAAAATGAACTTGATTCTGGAACCAAGTGATGAAGGAGTGGTTATGTTCAACTTATACCTACTGTTCATTCTTTCCACAATTTTGTTCTTTTGTAAAAGTCGTATGCTTGTCTAAGTAAAGCTCCACTTCTTCATTATTATGTAGGATGTGAAGATGTTATTGTAAACATATTTCATAAGTGATACTCACCTCTTGATTCCTCAATGTACCATTACTTACAATTCTTCCCTTGTGATGAGACTTAAGAACTCAAACTTTTTAGCTATGTAGCCTTCAATAATACATCTTTTAGGCCGATGTTGGTTCCTTACATGCCCTTTTAGGATTTTTCATATATCACACAAATAGGTACATCCACCTTAAATAAACTAGTCCACAAAGTTTAATCTTTCTCACTAAATAAACAACTAGATATATCATGATGTAAAAAAAAAAGTGAAAAATATATCTCACGTTGATATAGCATAACAATAACTTCCCTTTACAAGTCATCCACTTGCATTGAAGAAAAAATAAAGTCTAGTAATGAAGTGTCTCACATGTATAGGCGATATTAATAAGATAACCATCAATAATAGTTGTTGCATCAAATCATGACAATCATGAGAATTCAAACTGACTAATTTCAAACTTTTCTTTAAAACAAGGCTTCAAGTTTTTGAAGAATAACCTTACGACATTGTAACACCATGTAACCACTCACAAAAATGTGTTTTCTCTTTTCTAGACATTGTATGACAAGCTAGAGGCAAATATATATGCTAATCCTTTTTCTCTGGTGCTAATTCCTTTCATATTGTCATCTTAACTAAGTCTAGTTTGGCTTTGATTCCATCCTTAGTCTTACTTGGTATGTTTAAAAGTGTTCTAATGAGACTATTGTAGATTTTTTTCATACGTATCACATCAAGATTACATCTCACAAACAAGATTTGCAAATATAGAAGATTAGATAATATTAAGCTCTTTTTCCACAAAGTCTTATCACTAGCAAGTGTATAGGGTTTGCCAAAAATGGCATTAATATTTTTCACTCATTCATAAACTTGGTCCCCAGTTAATGCCATTGGAACTTTTCTTTCCTCTAGTGACCTACTGAAAGCCTTTCTTTGCCTACAATAATGGAAGGACTAGGGAAGAAATCTTAGGTGACCTAGATACATTATCTTCTTTTCATACTTAAGTTGACTAGAAGATGTATCATTATCATAAATAAGGCATGCTTTTATGTCTTTGACACTATATCTAGACAAGCTTTCGTAATCTGGGAAGTCATTTATTGTGCAAAATAGCAAAGTATGCAACTAAATAGACTCTTAACGATGTGCATTAAACACTGACACACTTTCATCCCACATCATCCTTAAGTCTTCAATAATTGGTGCCAAAGAGACATTTATATCATCTTCTAGTTGTTTGGAGCTCGAAATTATCAATAACAACATTATATACTTGCACTTCATACATAACCAAGGAGGTAGATTATAAATCACCAACAGAATGGACCATATGCTATGTTTGCTGCTCAAGTCACAATAAGGGTTTATTCCATCTATACAAAGTCCAAGCCTAAAGTTTCTTGCTCCACTAGCAAATTCAGGGAACAATAAATTAGAAATCATCTAGTCCACATGCCACATTAAATTCTTAGCATCTTTTACATTAGCAAATGTGTATTTAAACCTTGATATTTTTAGAAGATACCATAATATTTAGCTGAAACCCTTTTATTTTTCATGACATCATTCTTCTTGAATTTGTAACATGATACCCCATATTTTGGACACTCATATAAACTTATGTACTCCTTTTGGTACAATATACAATCATTAGAGCAAGCATGTGTCTTCTTATACTCCACACCCATCAAGCATAGTGTTTTCTTTGCCTTGTAAGTATTATCTAGAAGTTCATTACTTTCTGAAAGCATTTCTTTAAACACTTCATGTAAGGCCATGAAACTCTTGTCACTTTGCCCATTCCATTTTCATGTTGAACAATCTCAACACAGTGGACAATCATGTAAATTTAGTAAAAGTTGGATATAGAGGCTTTTCTACATCACTTAACAAGTTTTCAAGGGTATGTGACTGAAGGAATGTTTGGCCGGCCAGGGGCAAAATGGTCCAAAATTTTAAAAAATTTTCTTGCAACCAACCGAACATCGAATCCAAGATCTAGCTAGTATTGAGCTTCAACAACATAATAGAAGTGAAGAAGAGCTCAACCAACCTTTGGAAGCAGCTCAAAGGCAGCAGAGATGGAGGGAAGCCGAATGGTCACCGTCGTTTCCTATCCAAGTGTACCGGCCCTATCAATGTCCACGCCGAAAGGAGGAGAGGCCGATCCAATGCTAGCTAGAAGCTTCAGAAACTGAAGGGATTGAATGTCGATAAACACAGCGGAGGAAGCCGAAGATCGTCAGAGAAGAAGATGAAAAGTCTTCACGTGTTCGTATGCCCAAAATGGGCAATACAGTGGCAAATATTGTCTTAGCAAAA
>JANHAO010031046.1:0-10010 GCA_026873985.1 Saraca asoca
GGCATGCCTTATTGAAGTCTGTGAAGTCAATACAAGTTCTCCACTTCCCATTCTTTTTCTTGACTAACATAGGATTGGCTACCCAAGTCAAGTAATGGGCTTCCTAGATAAACTTATTGGCTAAAAGCTTATCCACCTCCTCTTTTAAAGTTGTGTAGCTTTTGGTGGTCATAGGCCTTCACTTTTGGCAAACTAGCTTATGACGAGGGTCAATGTTTAATTTGTACTACATGACCTTCAAGTCGATTCTAGTCATGTCTTCATGGTTCCAAGTGAAGACATCAAAGTTTGGTTTAAGAAACTTGGTCAGCTCCACCTTCACACATGGGGAGAGATTCTTTCCTAATTTGAGGCATTTTTTAGTATCTACCTTACTGACTTGAACATCCTCGAGTTCTTTTACTAGACTAATTGTCTTTTCAACATCTGCTTCATGAGGGTCCAGGTCGTGGCTGACCCCAGTCAAGATTGCAAGATGCAGCTCTCCTCCAAAAATCACATCAATCTTCTTCCCTCTTACCCCCATTTCAACCACGTCTTTGTAACAATGTTTGGCCACTTGTTGTTTTCCTCATACATATTTAACTCTGTTAAGGGTTGGAAATTTGATGGTGAGTATTTTGGGTGATATGACCATATCTAGGTCGATCATCACCGTTAGCCCTAACACCACATTATACGCTGATGGAGAATCAATGATCAGAAAATTAGTTAGGGCTATAACCTGGCAGTCCTGATCCTTGAGGGTAATTGGAAGTCTAATTTGCCCCACTAGTACTACTATATCTCCCGTGAAGCCAAAAAGAGGTTCTAGGGAAGGTAGAAACTAGTCAAGGTTTATGCCCATTTGGTCAAAACATTGCTTGTACATCACGTTTATTGAGCTGCCTGTGTCGACCATGATTCTCTACACCTCGGCATTACTAATTTTAGCCTGAATGACCAGTGTGTCATTGTGCGGAGATTGTACTCCTCAAGTGTCTTCACTAATAAAGGTGATGCAAACAAAGCTCATTTTGGCCTTTTTTGTCGGTCCTCCAACTTCATCGTGCCTTGTGAGTAGAACATGACCTGCCTCTCATACATACCACCATGCAACCTCTTTGATGTTCCAGCAATGTGGGGTCCACTATGGATGGTGAACATGATTCTAACTGAGGGTGCCTCCTCACGGTCAGGGGTCTGCTAGTGCTAATACTGGGCTGGTTGCTGAGATCGTGAAGGTTATTATCCTGAAGGCTACACCACGTAATCCCTCAAGTGACCTCTCTTAATGAGGTCTTCGATGGCATCCTTAAGTGCCCAATAGTTTGAAGTATTATGCCCGACCTCGTTGTGATAGGCACAAAACTTGTTTCTTTTTTTTTTCTTGCTCGAGGGGAGCTTTTATAGGCTTGGGTCTCCCGGAGTCCTCATTATCCCTCTCCATTGTGAAAATTCTATCTGGGGTGTCCGACAAACACTATAACTATTGTAGAGACCCTGGTGTAGCGATCATTCACCCCTAGCCTTCTTCGTGACCTGACCATCAGCACCACCCTTTTGACCTCCCCTACTACTCCTGCTATTATTTCTCTTCTTGCCCCGATTGGAGCTATCCAACTCATCTTTTTGATTAGGCTTCTTCGAACTGGAAGTCTCTTTCTACCTAATCTCCTTGGATGCTCACTCATAAAACTCTCCCAAGTCCTTTACTGGAGACTTGTATATGCTCTCGTAGAGCTTGCCATCCTTACAGAGCCCAACTGAGATGGCTGTAACGATGCTGTTGTCTGAAAGGTTTTCTACATTACTGACCTCGCACCTAAATTAAGTAATGTAATCTTTCAGCGATTCGTCCTTTCATTGAAAGACTATCGCGAGGTGGCAGGACAGTGTGAGTTGCCTTTTTAGTACTTTGTATTGATGGATGAATTTTGTTTAACATTCCTCTCAGCTATGAATTCTGCAAGCAGGAAGACTCCTGAACCACGTCCTGGGTATTTCTCCAAGGGTGGCAGGGAAACGCGATATTTAACTAGGGGATTAGTGGTTTGGAGATCCATTTAAACATTAAACGCATCCAAGTGATTGTATAGGTCACTATCCCCATTATATAACGGGATGTTAGGGACCTTAAACCTTTGAGGAAGAGGCTCCATCTCAATTTCCCAAGTGAAAGTGTCCTCTGCTCATAGCGGTCCTGACTACTTTAAGCTATGGTCATTTCTCTAGCTATTGCACCTTCTGAAGCAGCTCCTCAATCTTCGTGTCTTGAGTCTCAGATAGTTGACTGGTAGTTTGATGACTTTTGTTGTCCTCCTAATTGCAGGAGGGCCAATCCGAGATTTTATGCTTTCTACTATGTTCACGGCCTAGCAAGCGACGATATGATCCATGCCCATGATCAGTCCCGCTTGAGCTTTTTTCTCGAGTCAAGCTCTGACATCGCTAATCATCTCCTCGATCATCTTCATGGGCTCGATAGACTTCTGATCTTAGTTGTGAATTGGACAAGTGGATAAAGCCAGCTCACTATATTCTTCTTTGCCAGGCTTCTCCTGTCGAGCTCCTGCTATTGAAGTTCTCCTCTAGGTGCAGCAACTTGAACTTATCTTTGGACACCCAGGGCCTACACCTGAGTCAAGGTTCTAACCATGTCAACCAACTCCCTCATTGTATTTTTGAGCACTTCTTGATGTTGGTGCCATGCTTACACTATGTTAAGCTTGAAAGCAGCAAGTTGGTGAGGGGTTAGTGGTGCCATGCCAGTGGCAACCGCTATTGTAGGGGCAGCAGAGGCGCCTGCAATAGGGAAGACTGAGCCTCTGGTTGGTAATGTTTCCCATTGTTGCTGTACGTGACTTTCAAGTTAGCCAGTGGCAATGTCTGTGCTTCTGGTGGCTTTTCCTCTTGCCATTGCAGTCTAAACAGTCAATCAAAGAGAGAAAGAATGTAGTTGGGGCCCTTCCTTTAGCACCAAAATATTGACAGCAAAAATCGATCAATTGGTAATGTCCAGTGTATCCCCAAACTGCAAGCTGTAAGCGTGTGTGTATGAGAAAGGAATAGATAGGAGAAGAATAAAAACAATGAACACCGGAAGTTTTTTATCGTGGTTTGGCTAAAGTCAGTGTGACCCCTACGTCCACGGTGGTTTTACTGGCTCTGTGCGGTGGTTTCTCTGTTCAGTTCAACAAAGTTATAATATGCAAGTTCTCCCACTATTTTAGCAGGGTTTTTACATGTATTTTCACTTACTTGTTACAATGATCTACCCTCTATTTATAGAAATAGGGAGGGTTATAAGTGTAATTTAACAAATTATAAAACTATCGTTTCCGCCACGATGGGCAATAAATGCTTGACAGGAAATAAATGCTTGGCATTTCATTATTGGTTCTTGGAGGCTGATGTGTTGATTTTGAGGGCTGACTTATCGGTTAGGAGAATGTGTCCCTGGGTGCTAACTAGACCTTGGCATTCCATACCCAATGCTTGAGGCAGCTCACTTGGTGATCTGAGCTCGTGCTGGGTGATCTGCTGACTGTGCTAGTTGGTCTTGTGTTCAGGTCCAAACAAGTCTTCTAAAGGATGGCTGGGGTAGCTTGCTTCGCTTGGCGAGTTGGAATCCATCCTCAATGAGTTGGAGTTTCCACTTTGGCCTTGTCCTGCTTCCTGAGTTCGCGGTTGGTAAACTGGCGCCTTTGCCTAGCAACCTCAATTTTTGGGTGATTTGGGCCCTTTTTGGTTGGACTTGTCTCTCGTTAGGCCTCGGCCAGCCCATTTTGCATTGTTCAGAAAATACTCATAACATTAGCCCCCCCAACTTGTAGTTTGCTTCGCAGACTACAAGTTGTAGTTTGCTGACAAAGTCCTTACTCACAGTCTGTAGTGTTGTTAAGTCTTTCACCTACAGTCTGCCGTGTAGTCGAAGTCTTTTCTCATAGCCTGTCGTGTTGTCATTTTAGGCTTCAATCTTTCGCTTCATTTGCACTAGGCCATGCCTTCTACTGTGCATATTTTATAGCCGTTGGCATGGTAGCCTTGTTCTTTTCTGGATCGTTCGATCAAGAACCACTAGATATCCTCTAGATTCTTCAGCAAAGCTAGACTAGTTTATATAAGGTGTAAGTAACCTTTCTTTCTTCCCCATGGAATAACCTGATGGGTGTCTTAGTTAAGCCCTCTATATTTCTAATGGTCTAGATTTTTGGTGGAGCTCCGCAGGGCGTATATGGCTTGTTGCAATAGTTCCTCTTTGAGGATCCCAAAAAGTTTTGTTATATAAAGCTCCCATGGACAATTCCACTTTGAGGATCTCGGGAAGTTTTGTTACATTCCTTCATAGCCTCTTCATGGCCGCACTGAATAATGCAGTTGTTTCACCCTTGCTCTTTGGCCTCCTTGCATGGTGGCACTAGGTGTCTCCAAGTCTCTAAGTACCTTGGGCTGATGAAGCTTAAGGATGTTCTCCTTGCTCAAGAGGACTCGAAGAGATTTGGGCAGCCGCCTCGCTTGCCTCAAATGCTGATCCTTCCACCCCAAGTACCTTGGGGCATTCAAGTCGATGAAGAAGCTATAAGTTTAGGAAGAGGAGGGCAAGGAAGAGTTAAAGCAGTTTGCCTTGCTCATTGATCCCACGATCTATTGGAACTTAGCTATTCCTCAGTCAACTGTAGGTTTACTTTGATTTGTAGGATCTAACTCCTAAAAGGCTAATTCCTCCTGCTTATTATGGCCACAGGCTTACTCTATTTTTTGTACTCCGGACTTTTTTGTGTAATCTCGTCTCGTTGAAAAAGGTTTTGTGATGAAACTTTGCGTTTTATTTCTTATTTTTCCCAAGCACGTTATATTAGCGATTTAGTAGGTTGCAGTTGGCAATATGAATAAGTCCTTACAAACCATAACTTGGTAAGCGTTAGACAAAATGAGTGCTTGATAGGTCAATCGACCTCAGACAATATAGATAAAATTTATATAAATGGACTTGAGTCAGTAAATCGTAACTTAAAAGGATATATGTCACGTTGAACGACCAATTAATTAGTCGCATTAGCGCATCTTAGTTGCCAATAAGTGGAGTACATGCTTCTTTGATGGTAAGAGTAGTAATTATGTATTTAATGCAGGTCATAAAGAAATTAAAAATCATTTTTAATCATTTGTATTTTTAATATCTTTAAACTAAAAAGAATATTTTAATATATGAACATCCTAAAATCAATACATCAATAATAAATCAAACATTTTTTTCGAGTGAAAATAATTATATGAGTAACGATTAGATTATTTGAAATTTTCTCTCTCCCCTTCATACTACAAGTCAACTATCAAGTCACATTCTAAGTTTTCCTCTCCTACTATACGTCTATATATTTTCAACTCTTTCACATCTCTCCTGCCTCCATTCCGCTTTGCAACTCTATCAAAATCCACAGAACATATACAAACATGGCGGTTGCCGGAGGCAGTCTGGTCGGTATCCGTGGGTGGTCAGACGTGAAGGGCCTGACCGTCCAAGTCATCACCGGGCGGTGGTTCGTGGTGTTCGCCTCATTTCTAATCATGGCAGCTGCCGGAGCCACCTACATGTTCAGCCTCTATTCCCCAGAAATCAAGACCGTACTTGGTTATGACCAAAGTACCCTCAATCTCCTAAGTTTCTTCAAGGACTTAGGTTCCAACGTCGGCGTCCTCTCCGGCCTTATCAACGAGGTGGCGCCGCCTTGGGTGGTGCTGGCCATCGGAGCAGTGCTAAACTTTTTCGGTTACTTCATGATATGGCTTGCGGTGACCCAAAAAATCGCAAAGCCTAAAGTTTGGCAAATGTGTTTGTATATTTGCATTGGTGCAAATTCTCAATCCTTTGCCAACACTGGCTCTCTTGTAACTTGTGTGAAGAACTTTCCAGAAAGCCGTGGGGTTGTTTTGGGGATTCTCAAAGGCTATGTGGGACTTAGTGGAGCTATCATAACTCAGTTATATAATGCTTTCTATTTCGATGATCCAAAGGCTTTGATTTTGCTCATAGGTTGGCTTCCGGCCGCCATATCCTTCGCTTTTCTCCGAACCATTCGGTATATAAAGCCGGTTCAAAATCGTAACGAGCTAAAAATTTTCTACAATTTCCTTTACATTTCCCTCGGCCTCGCTGGGTTTCTAATGGTCATGATCATAGTGCAGAAGAAGCTCAACTTCACCCAGAGCGAGTTCGGCGTGAGCGCCGGTGTCGTTCTTTTCTTGCTCTTCCTCCCACTTGCTGTTGTCATTCATGAAGAAATGAAGATCTGGCAGAGCAGAAGGCTCGCGTTGATGGATCCTTCGCCGGTGAAAATAGTCACCGAAGGCGAAAAGATCAACCCGGAGCAGGCTGTTAGTGAAAATTCTCTTTCAGGACTAACAACAAACAGCAAAGAAACAGTTTCAACAGAATATATTGAAATCAGGTGGTGGCAAAATGTATTTAGCCCACCGGCAAGAGGTGAGGACTACACAATACTTCAAGCACTTTTCAGTGTTGACATGTTAATATTATTCTTAGCTTGTATTTGTGGTGTTGGAGGGACGTTAACAGCAATAGACAATCTTGGTCAGATTGGAGGATCCTTGAGATACCCAAAGAAAAGTATAAGCACTTTTGTGTCTCTAGTGAGTATTTGGAATTACCTAGGAAGGGTTTTCTCAGGGTTTGTTTCTGAACACTTTCTTGTAAAATACAAATTTCCTCGTCCTCTTATGCTCACAATGACCTTACTCTTGTCATGTGTTGGTCATCTTTTGATAGCCTTTGATGTCCCAAATGGCCTTTATGTTGCATCGGTGATAATTGGGTTCTGTTTTGGTGCACAATGGCCTTTGCTGTTTGCCATAATATCTGAGCTCTTTGGCCTCAAGTATTATTCCACTTTGTACAACTTTGGGGCAGTGGCTAGCCCAATTGGGCTATATGTCCTTAATGTGAGGGTCACTGGCCATTTGTATGACAAAGAAGCTGAGGAGCAATTGGCAGCATCAGGGCTTCAAAGAAAGGCAGGGCAGGAATTGGATTGTATTGGAGTTGAATGCTTCAAGTTGTCTTTCATTATCATCACAGCTGCAACTTTCTTTGGGGCCCTTGTTTCACTGATTTTGGTGGCTAGGACTAAAAAGTTTTACAAAGGTGACATATACAAGAAGTTCCGGGACCAAGCGTTGGCGGCCGACACTGAAATGAAGGTAGTGGAGAATGGCGGCAGAGGGGAACATGCCAAAGGTGGGCAGTAATTGGTGAAGAATAAAGCCTTCCTCAATTTTCAAATGGCACATTGCAACTACGTTATACATAAAAAAAAAAAAAAAGGAGATTGAGTATAAGAAAGTGAAATTATCATTACTCTTTGAATAAGAAAAATGACTTGTAAAAAGGACAGAAAAGATAACAATATGTATGCGTAGATAATTTTTTTTTTTATTGAAAAAATACATATTGTTGAGCATATAGTATGTTGTGCAATTAGTTGTAACAATTTGTGTACAAGTGGAACATTTTCTTTGGCTTGACGTATACTTTAGTTTTTTCCTTCTTCAATAGCAAAGTTGTTATTGGTTGTCACACAAAGTTCATTTTATTTTCTCCAGAGGTTTCGTCTTCCATAGACCAGTTGAAATAAAATAAAGATGAATGGATTTTATGAAATTAGTCATATTTTAATAATTTTTATATAGGTTTTCTTGTTTTTAACGCAAGAGATGGTCGGCCAGCACCTAGAAGCATTGACAAAAATGAGTATTTTGTCTTCGCCAACGTCATATCATTTGCAAACTGTGTTTATTATTAAACATATTACAGAGCATCTTAGTTTTCTAAGTCACCCTAGATGCTCTGTTTTATCTAGAACACATATTGAAGACTTTTTTTTAGAAGTTATATAGTATTAAGATTAATTTATTTCCAGCTCAAATAATCCGTTTCTTCGATTAAGTCAAAGTATGCATCTATAGTTATGCACCTAGTGGACTAATCTAACCTAAAAAATTTATGGAAAAACTTTTTTCCACCTGAGTTTAAGAAGTATCCTTTTGACCCCTAATGAGTTAGAAAGGCCACTTTGGTACTCAAACCAAGAAGGATGCAACTTGTATGGTACTATACACCAAAATAAATCCCCAACTAGAAATTTATTTTTAAGAAAACACATTAATACGTCGCATGAGATGTCATGTATTTGTATCAACATGATAGATGAGATTATTCTTAATTTTAATATTCATTATTTATTTAAATAATTTGAGATAAATAAAAAAAATTAAGGTTGTCTCTGTTTTATTAGAACATATTTGTTGCTAAGAGAATCTTATTTGAGAATTTATGAATAAAAGAATTTTTATGTTATATATATTTTATGATTAAAAAAATAATATAAGATGTTATGGTAGTAAGAAAAATAAATAAAATATTTTCTATAATATTAATATTTTATAAATACAAATAAATAAAATTACTCTTGCGCATGATAATTTTTAATAAAATAAATGGAGACTAAATCCTAAATGGATTTATAATTGTGATTAATTGATGTTTGATGAGCACACTATTTACAAATTAATTTTGTAGATAAAATGAATTTGAATGGATTGAGATGAAAAATCCTAATTACTTTTAAGTAGAGCAAAATATTTAGAAAAATAAGAAAAAAAATTATACTTTCTTTTACCACCATGAAAAAGATAATTTTAATCTCATTTTCTTACTATTTTACTTTTAAAGGCACCATTTAAAGTTTATGAGGCTTCATATGTGTAATTTCTATTGTAATAATTCTAGTGACCGCTCTACAATTATCGAAGGTGTTTGTTAATAATCATACACTTAAAACAGATTTAGTGATCAACAACGTAGATAAGTTTCTATTTACATAAATCATAATTTAAGGATTTAGGTTAAGGTAATAAAATTTCTGTTGTAAAATTTGAAAATTACAAGAGGTGACTGTCAAGTCATAAGTTTTTAGAAATATATCAAGTACCAACACAAACCAAGAATATACCAAGTTGTACTTTATACATTATAAAATAAAATTTATTTATACTTAAAATATATTTTATATTAATTTTTGAATTTATTGATGCATGGGACAATATAAAATTTTATGAATACATACTCCATAAAAATTATAGTAAATTCAAATTTGAATTTTATCAGAAATTTATTGTGGAAGTATATTTTTACGTTAACAGTGATGTAGAATAGCTGGCAACACTAATTTAAATATGATCACAAGATTCATAGCTATATTTTGAAAAGCAATATGAAAGTTTCACCTATCTGTCATTAAGCTTATACAAATCGAACCAAGAGAAATGGTTAGCGGCTGATGCTAATAATATTCAGAAGGCCACTCGTATGTTTGTGCTTCTTTGTCTCATCTGTAGTAAGAAACCGACGTAAAGTTACCACTTCTTGCTTTAAAATTAGAAAATTATCTATTTTCTGAAAATTTTGCATCTTTTGATAAATTTAAATTCAAAGCTAGCTATTTATAACTGTTTTAGTTATGTATGGTTTAAAACATAGGAAAAAATACATTATATTCTGCTGTAGTAAAATGTGAACTTATTTTATTTAAGTGCAATTTAAAATATCAAAAATTAATTCATATATAATTTATTATATATGCATGACTTTATTCTTCTCCTATTAAATTCATAAAATGAAACCAAACAAGAAAATCATGATGACTGAAAATTTATGGTTGAACAACTTGATTTTTTTAGTGATGAATTAAAATTGAAATTTAAAACGATGTTGTTAAGCTAGTTTTGCTTCCTTGATATGATTTTTGACTTTAAGGAGAATAAGAATCTTAAATGATAAAAGTAACCGAATATTTGTTTTTAAATAAGAAAAAAAAAAGTTGAAATGGATACAGTATAAAACCTACACTACAAATAGTTAATGAAGAGATGAATTACAAAAGTAATGGAGTGTATGTATTAGTCCTCAAATGAGGTGTGATATTTATAATTTTGTCTTGAAGCCCAAGTTG
>JANHAO010031047.1:0-10013 GCA_026873985.1 Saraca asoca
AATGCCAATTGACTCAAAATCCCAAATACATAATAACTTAGCTGGAAACATGAAATTTTAGCTCTTAAAATGCTAAGTATGAGGGAAATTAATTATGTCAAATCTTGTGTTATCATAGGGGGCTTGGATGGGGGCACAACCTCGACCACCTTGGTCACCTCAGCATGTGAAGGGGGCTAACTCTTGTGAAGGCATTACAATCAAGGTAGGAGGAAACTAATTTGTAACAGCGGGGGCTATAACAATGTCAGAACCTGATGAGGTTGCAGCGACTTCAGGGTCTTCGAGCTCGTAAGAAGGTGGCTTTCGAAGAATGAGCCTCACCATATTCTCATAGTCTTCAAAATGTGCTAGACCGATCTCTCTAACTCAGCAAGCTCTAATTTCTCTAGTGAGCTTGGTGCTTAAAGTTGGAGCAAGCTTATAGGAACGAAAGAGATTATTGTCGAATCTAAGATCATTTTTCAAATTGTTTATATCAACAAACTGGTCTAGTATCTCAACCTCCTCAGCCTCAAGCATTGGCTTCTCCTTGCCAGCCCCGTCTGCAAAAATAGGACAAAACGTTAGAAATGATAACATGAATTCATGATAGCTTGCATGACCTCCGCCCGCTTGCTAGGCGTTAGAACAAAACCAAAGTTACGAAGAGGATGCAAAGACGAGCATGAAATGTAAAACCAATGAGTCTTATAATTCCTTACATTCAATTTGCCCTTAGCATCCCCCTGTGACAGAACCTTCTTGAAATCAATATGTTAAGCCAAGAGATAGTAAATCCCATTCGAATAGCCCATACTCCTAATGCTATAGAGGTAGCACAAAACTCTTCCAGATGGTGGTGGAAGATTATTCTCAAGTATACAAGTACAAGAGAAGTGAGCTAAGAGTAGGAGTTCGAGGTTAGTTGGAATGGGCAGAGCTTCAATCTATTTAACAAATTAATAATGTACAGGTGAACTGGGAACTTGAGCCCAGCAACGAGATGCTAGGTACTATGGCAACAAATCCTCGAGGAGGATGGCTTACGTGGTCACCAGGGTAAAGTGCCATGAGGTGGTAACCTTTGGGGAAGCAGTAATATTTAACTATGTTTCAAAGTTCATCTAGCTTGATGGTTAAAGGGTAATGATTAAATACTAAGTGATCCGAAGAGTTCTCAGTAAACTGCTGTCCCTCACTAGGGTCAGGTCGAGGAACAGATTGTTCAATGACCTCACTACTCCTATAAGCCATTTCAACCAAGGTGTATGCTAGCTCCTCACTTTGAGCTAGGGAATCAGGCTCTTCATCACTCCTTATTCGATGGCTTTGACATTTATGAACTATAACCATCTACATAGAAGGACAAATAGTCAGGTCATTTCAAGCGGACCATATCAGAAAAGCTAAAGCTTCTCCTCACTAGACAAAAAATTTTCCTTACAACTGATCATACATGCTTCAAGCCACCATAGCAAAGATCCAAACTATTGAAAACTTAGGGGAGGGACTTGACCAACAAGGCTATCAGACTACTAAACCCTGGGGAAATAGAAAGCTAAATCCTATAATATACAGCCTAAAAATTAGCAAGCAAAATTTCTAATAGCAAATAGGAACTCATCACTGGACTACGTAGCATGATACCGAAAACCTATAAACAAGGCATATTCTAAAAGCAAAAGTCCTAAGAAGGCTTGCCATGTCAAAAGGACAATTTAAGTTTTGGAATGAACGGGGGCAAAATGGATTCTGAATAAAATGATTGATTCACAGTAGCAGTAATGGCAAGATTAATGGGGCAAGAGAGTGAGAATGGAGGCAATTGCTCGAGAACTTGTGGGGCAGAACGTCAGTTTTCAAAAGTAAGAGGGAAAAGAAGGGTTACTCCTAGAGCCCCGACAGTTCGATTTAGAGACTAATCAACTGCCCATGATCTGATGGTCCAAAAAATAACTAGGCTCAGTCATCACCGTACTGGTAGCCATAGGAAAGTGCGTGCATTTAATACGGTAATGATGGTATGGGCATGTGAAATGATGAAATAAAAATCTGAATGACAACATGGCTCATTGCAGTTTTCAACTTTTGCTAGTAAACTAAGCTCCTAGTTTGCAGAACGAACTGAGAGTTGGGGGGCTAATGTTATGTATATTTTTTGGTATTATGTGAAATGGACTGGTAAAAGCCCAGCAGACAAGTTAAAGGGGGAGAGGCCCAACGCGTCCATGACCCAGCATCAAGGTCATTCAGCAAAGGCACCAAATAGTCAGTCGTAGGCTCAGGACGCGGGAAGAGGCCAAAGCAACAGCCCCCAGCTCACTAGAGATGAGCTCTAGCTCGTTAGATGAAGCAGCCCCTCAACTATTTTCTAGAAAGTGCACCTTGGTTAAACTTGGGAATGGGACCAACTTGCATAGCTGGCAAGTCACCCAGTGCGAGCTCAGACCACCAAGCTAGCTCTTCCAAGCAAAAGTATGAAATGCCTAAGTCTAATTAGCAATCATAGGCACATTCTCCTAACTAACAAGTCAACCTCCAGAAATTAACAAGGAATGGCCAAGCATTTATTGGCCATAGCGGTGGAAAGGATAGTTTTACAACTTGTGAAATTATACTTGTAACCCTCACTACCTCTATAAATAGGAAGAGAAATCATTGTAATAGGGAGAGGGAGAAAATATATGTAGAAACTCTACCAAAATAGTGATAGAATATTTGCATTGTTAGCCTCAACAGTGAAACAACCACAAAAAAGCGAATATAAACCATAGTGGACGTAATGGTCACACTGACTTCAATCGAACCACGATAAAGAGCTCCTGGTGTCCATTGTTCTTCTTTTTTTTCTATCTCCTTCTTGTTCACATTTTCATTCATAACTTGCAATTTGGGGTTTTCATTAAACTTTACAAGTTTATCAATTTTCATCGTTAACACAAAGCAACTCAAAATTGCTTAACTAAAACTAATTTTCTCTAGCATGGCAATTAAATTAATAAAATAGCATGACCCCTATCCTTTTAATAATGGTCAAGAAAGATTTGAACCCTAAAATTTCTTCTACATCATTGACAGTGTAGAGCTCAAGAGTTACAGGTGAAAGAAAATGACAACCCACTATGATGGCTATTATAGCAAGAGTAATCAAAATGTTCATGCACCATCATTATGATTAGCTCAACAATGTCAAGTGAAAATGGTAAGAGAGAAGCTATAAGGTAGTATGTGGATGTGGATGTAAAGCTTTATTTTTAAAATCCAAAATCTCTAAGAATTATAGAAGGATGTTTTACAGGTGTCCATATTGCTAGAATGAGGATATGAGTTGTAGTTTTTTTTTAGAGGATTGTTGATGGCAAGAAGAGGGAAGGGGGGAGCAAAAGTCCACATTGATGAGAAGTTAGGTGACCTCATGCCTTATAAGGTAAGCGTTCACCCCTCCCAAGCGAGGCACCCCAAGGCAGCGCACCTAATCATGAGCCTTGGGGACAAAACCATAAGTTGATTGGCAAAAGGGGACAATACCTCACTGTCGGGCTAAGACGAGCACATCCTTTTCCCCCCATGAGGTGCCATTAAGGCAGCCTACCTAACAATTAGCCTTGGGAGACAAAATTGTGCAATGATTACTGAAGCGGACAATACCTCTAGAGACCCTATGAGGTGCCTTTTAAAGGATAAAACTATGAGGAGCCATCCAGGTCAAACTCCTATAAGAACCCCGTCGACACTCCAAAGCAGACAATACCTCACACAGGGCAGGTTCACCTCGACCATCATCATTTGGCGCCATCTATAGGGACCCCGGGCTCGCCATACATGAGCCCACCCAACTTGGGGGGCTTATGTTGATGGCAAAAAAAGGGAAGAGGTGAGTAGAAGTTCCACAGTGATGAGAAATCGGGTGGCCTCATGCATTATAAGGTGGGGGTTCACCCCTCCCAAGCGAGGCGTCCCAAGGTAGTGCACCTAACTGCAAGCCTTGGGGACAAAACCCTGAGTCAATTGGTAAAGGGGACAATACCTCACCATTGGGGTAAGATGGGCACATCCTCTTCCCCCCATAAGGTGCCCTTAAGGTAGCCCACCTAACAGCATGCCTTGGGAGACAAAATCATGTGGCAATTGCCAAAGCAAACAATACCTCATGAGCTAAGATGGCAATGGGTTCTGACCCTGGGGGGTCCCGACTCCCCATGAGGTGCCTTTTAAAGGACAAAATCGTGAGGAGTCTTCTGGGTCAAACTCCTCTGGGAACCCCATCGACACTCCAAAGCAGACAATACCTCACACGGGACAAGTTCACCTTGACCATCATCATTTTAATGTTGCAGGTATTTTTTGGTTTTGAATAAAAGTGGGCTGGCAAAGGGCTAGCAGCTGATAAGACCAAACTAGAAAACAGCTAAGATCATCAGATCACTAGCTACAAGAGCACAGGACAAGGTAGAAGCCCCCAACTTGCTAAAAAACGAGCCTCAGCTCTTGTAGGACAACAGTTCATCCTATGTGAGCTTGCATCACCAAAAGCAAGTTCGCAAGCTCAATCTCGCTAGATCTAGAGTCCCAGTTCATGGGACATAACATCTTACCTAATTAAGGGCTTACTTGGGGCAAACCTGAAGCAGGCACCCTCTTGGACTAAGTTTGTGGGGCTAGACTGCAAGAAGTAACTAACATGGGCCCACCTATAAAAAGCAATGTATAGAAGCTGGCAACAATTTGCAGAAGCCGTACTTGTCATTTACATTTATTACTTGTTATATGTATTTTTTGGATGGGCTGGCAAAAGGCCTAGCTGAGGGGAGCCCAGTTTGCTGAAGGGAACCACTCCCAGCTAAAGCTCCATTGAGCATGTAAATCGAGAAAAAGATAGTCCATAGGGGCTGATTGATAGGAAGCCTGCAAAAGCTGAATTACAAACTTAACCTTTTTTATATATAGGACTCTGTGTAATAAAGAGGAGAGTTATTCTGAGAGACCTCATTGTAAAAGAGAGAAAAGAGTGTTCTGAGAGCCATGGAGCTCATAAGAGAGAAACTCCTGTAAAATCCTGTATGCATCAAATATTTTCCCAGTAATAAAACTAATCGTTGATGTAGGGTCTGGTACCATCCAGATTTGGTCGAATCACGTTAAAAAATCTTGTGTTCTTCTCCTTCTTCTTCTGATTTCTACACCAGGTTGTAGTTAGGAGTTCACTGAATCATTTCCCATTGGCTGAAGTTTGGGTCCTCCGTATGAATCAAATTTCATCGTCAATATTTTGGCGCTATCTGTGGGGACTCCACCTGCATCTTGATTGATTTTCACCGTGATGATTGGCCTGCTTGAATCTCAGCATGCTGAAGATATTGTTTCTCTAGTTAGACGAACCTGGTCTTGCCTTCATCGAAGAGCAGGACATGAACCAGCAGACCACCAAATTCCTTGGCAGCCTCTTCTCCATTCTAGCAAATTGCTTAATGTTGGACCATCGGACTGCTTAGGTTTGCTGCTCACATTGGCCCTTCCCATTCAACCAGTGGTCATGTCTTCTAGCCATAGCAGTAACTTGTAGAAACCAACAGTAGCCACATAAAATTGAGCTCATAACTATGTTATAATCTGTGCATGACATGCTCCCAGCAACCTAGCAACTCAGTCCTCGCTGGCCTGTAGCAGTCTGGCTCCATCATGAGCTTACACAACAGTAGCTCGACAACCTACACAATGACGAACTTGTGCTCAACCATGCAAGACTTCATTTGATAGTGAACTCGTGCAGCAGGGAAGTCCCATGATGAGCTTGAGTCCACCTGTCATCTAAGAGTTGGGTTAGTGACAAACCAAGCAGACTTGTGACGTAGCAATTCTTGCAGTGAAGAGTTTTCATCCACAAACTCAGCCTATGCAGTAGCTCGCATAAGGACGAGCTCAACCCCTCGTAGTTCATGTAGCAACAAGCTTCCAACTATGAGCCCGATCTTCGTAACTACGCAATGATGAGTTTAACCCTGTAGTAGCTCGATGCTCGTGTGATGATGAGCACATGTCCCAACTGTGGTTTAGAGCCCGCCAAGCTTGCAGCCACCCTGTAACAGTTCAGACTATGCATCATGCAGCAACTCAAGCATTCATTTTTTGCAGCCATGTAGTGACGGGCTCACACCCAGCTGCAACTTGTTTCAACATCAGGCTTGTCAAGTGCAATAGCTCGGTCTTCACAGTGCAGCAGCTTGCACCGTGACGAGCTTCGCCATGTAACAGTCTTCGCAATGGCAAGCCCGCGACAACAGCCTGTAATAGCCTGCTTTAGTCACAAGCTCTCAGCTACAGAGCATTTTGATGCCAAGCCCGTAGCCATGCAGTAGCGGTGCAATAGCTCACAGTATCTCGAGCTCGTTCCCAGCCATGATTCGCTTCGACGCCCAGCTCACACCACATAGTAGCAGTTCGAAGCCCGTTGAGCTCGTATTAGCGTGGAGGCCGAAGCTCACAGAATACAGTGGTCTAGCTCTCAAATCTCATGCAAGGATGAGCCCGCGTCCTAACTATCATCCATCTCCCTGCCAAGCTCGCAGTCCATGCAATAACTCATGCAAGGACAAGCTCATGCCCAGTACAGATCATCCCCTCATTGCGCTCTCAATCCAACCGTAGCTCACGAAAGGATGAGCTCACGTGCAGCCTTCTTCCATTTCCACATCAGGCTCATGGTCCATTTAGTAGCTCGCACCATGACGAGCTCATAGCAACTTGCTTCAGTCGCAAGTTTGCAGCGGCCAATGAGCTCTCCACCATGAAGCCTGGTCCATGCAACTATTCAGCTTTCAAAGCTCACGTGATGGCAAGCTCACGTCTAGCTATAGTTCAATCTTCACAGTAGAGGTCCTGTGAAGAGCTTGCATAGCCACGAAGTTGTTCCGATTGATAACGAGCCCCTACAGTAACCATGGAGAGGTTGAACTCGACCATCAGCTTCCACGCCAGTTGTGCAGCATCTGGTTCCAATGGGGGGCTTGCGTAGTGATCGTGTGGTGACTCGGTTCATGATCAACCCATGTGGTCATGCAATCCTATGTTTAGAGTGGAGCTCATACATTTCTCATGCAGTAACATAACTTGACAATAGCCTAGAGCACGGTAACCATTGATTGAGGCTGGGTCCAATTTTGGATAAGAAACAACAGTGACATTCAGCTCGCACCTCGCCAAGCAACAAGAGCGCTTCGACGACCTTGAGTCTGTGCCTTTTGTCCTCTGAGGTCAACACCCTGCCGAGCAAGAACCCAAAGTGGGGGGCTTGCTACTTCAGCTCCAGCAACATTATGGCTCTCATTTGAACAAAGCTAAGTTCTCATTCTCTATCTACTCAAACAAGCTGGATATAACTTTTTATCCCAACAATAAATATTTCATTACGGCTGGTTCTCTACTCCCTCTCTTTCAAAGCTAAACTTACACTACTGGGTGTCCAGGTAGGTCGCACAGATGCACCCAATAAACACCCAAACTCATGCCAGTGGAGGTGTCCCCATGGGAGAGAGGCTAAAGGCCACCCAAGCTCCCATGGTAGGAAAAACCCCAAGGCAATTGCCAAAAATGGGACAATACCTATAGGGAACAAGATCTCCCGACGAGGCACCTTTCTAAGGCAAAACTATGTTCGGGTCGAACTCCACTGGGAACCCCAGAAGGGAACCCTGCTGACACTCCAAACACCCTGCTCATCATGCATCTAAGCAACCTCCTTGGTCATTCAATATGATATATGTTTTTAAGTCATGATTTTCTGGCTAAAAGCCCATTTATGCCAAATCATATGATTTATTAATATCTGCCACCAAAGTCAATTAGCTTATTGGACTTTCATTCTACTTAAATTTTTTAAACTTTGATTTGCAGGAATTTATTAATCTTAGCATGGTATATGGAGCTTTTGCTAGTAGAAATTTAACTCCCAGTCCGCAAAGTAAACTGCGAGTTAGGGAGCTTATGTTATATGTATTTTTTGGATGGGCTGGCAAAAGGCCCAGCTGAGGGGAGCCCAGACCGCTGAAGGGAACCACTCCCAGCCAAAGCTCTATTGAGCATGCAAACTAAGAAGAAGACAGTCCATAGGGGCTAATTGACAGGAAGCCTGCAAGAGCTAAATTTCAAACTTAGCCTTTTTTGTATATAGGACTCTGTGTAATAAAGAGGAGAGGTATTCTAAGAGACCTCATTGTAAAAGAGAGAGAAGAGTGTTCTGAGAGCCATGGAGCTCATAAGAGAGAAACTCCTGTAAAACCATGTATATAGCAAATATTTTCCCAGTAATAAAACTAACCGTGGACGAAGGGTCCGGTAAAGTCCGAATTTGGCCAAACCATGCTAAAAAATCTTGTGTTCTTCCCTTTCTTCTTTTGATTTCTACACCAGGTTGTAGTTAAGAGTTCACTGAATCATTTCCCGTTGGTTGAAGTTTGGTTCCTCCGTACGAACTAAATTTCATCGTTAACATTACTTGATATATGTGTAACAGAAATACAACTTGTGTAATTATATTTGTAACCTCCTAGCCTCTATAAATAGGAGGGAGGAGGTCATTGTAAAAGGAGGTAGAAAAACACATACTGAAACTCTATAGAAATTTCACCACAGCAATAAAACAATACCATGGACATAAGGACCGATGCTGTCTGATTTTAGCAAACCATGTTAAAAAAATCCTTTTGTGTTCTTGCTATTCTTCCTCACCATCTCTTTATTCTTTATTTGCACAACCAGATTGTAGTTTGAGTCCCAAAGAACCCTTTAGGTCACTGCTCGTAAAAACAAACTTCAGGTCACTGCTCTCGTGACCAGAAGAGTCAAAGGAACTAATAATCTTTTGGCCGATGATTTGAGGCGTAGGATCCGATGGTGGAAGAGTTGTTTTAGAAGTGAACTAATTGGAGGAACATCTTTGAGCTCCAAATGATTGAGCTCACTATGAGGAAAGGTCACCATTCTCCAAAGAGATTGAGGCACAACCCCTCCCTCACAAACTTAAAGTTCCCACGATCCTGCTATACAATGGGGACACTAATCCTTTTGACTATTTGGATGCATTCAATGCTTAGATGGATTTGCAAAGGGTTGATCCTCTGGTTAAATGCCGAGTTTTCCTAGCGACTCTAGGAGGCGTGCCTCAGGCATGGTTTAGAGGTCTTCCAGCCTCAAGTATAAATAGCTAGGAAGAATGTCAGCAAAAGTTCCTCAATCAATACCGAGCATTGAAGAGGCAGCTCATGCCCTCTGTCACCTCGTGATGATCTTTTAGCGTAAGCATGAGTCGCTAAAGGATTATATTGTTAGGTTTAGACTTGAAGCCAATTCAATAGAAAATCCCTAGGAAGAAACCATTTTAGCAATGATCTCTGTGGGACTCTGCAAAGATGGAAAGTTGTATAAAAGCATATACAAGTCCCCAGTGAAGGATTTAACTAAGTTCTATGACGAGCTGCCAAGCAGATCAGGTGGAAGGAAACCTTTAGCTTAAAGGAGTCTAAGTAAAAGGATGAGGTAAATAGCTCTGCTCAAGGTAAGAATAGCAGTGATGATGGTCAATAGGCTGACTCATATGTCTAGCTTGCAAAAAGGGTGAGAACTTAGCAATGCTAACATCAAGGTTGCCATAAAAGCTATAGCGTCTTGTCTGACACCCATGATAGGATCTTCATAGTAGAGAGATATAAGGAGGACTTTGGGAAGCCTAAGCCCCTCTAGACTCTTGGTAGATTCAGGAGCAATAAGGATAAATTTTGTGCCTATCATAACGAGATTGGGCATAGCACCTCAGAATGTTAGGCACTAAGAGATGTCATAGAGGATTTCATCAAAAGAAGTTGCCTACAGGAATATGTAGCATGACCCTTGATAAATGGGAAAAAGTACATAAAAATAAGATAGTTTTAGTTCATTTTGATAATAATATTTAATGTTTTCTTAGTGTTTTTGCTTTGATTTCATGTTTTGTCCTAGATACTACTCTTAGTTTGTATTTTTCATGTAGGATGACAAAA
>JANHAO010031048.1:0-10041 GCA_026873985.1 Saraca asoca
TTCTTTAATCAAACTGGATAGTTAAAGTGTAAGGGTTCCAGTATTTAAAAAGAATAAAACTTCTTTGTGGGATCGACCCGTATTCGTCGGTTCTTTACTACATCTATGCCGTGCGCTTGCGGTTATTTAAAACGTACAACAAGTTTTTGTACATCATACTACTTTTCTATATGATGAATGGATATGGAAATGCATTCACAGGTTTATGTATGTTTTGTTGAATGTTGCTTAACCGAATAAGGATTTTCATGCTGCGTGATATTTTTAGATTATTGATTTGAGATATTGGACCCATTGAGAAATTTATTGGTAACCTTTAAGTACACTTGTGAATATATAAATTTCCTGGGCAGGAGTGGATAAGGGAGGAATCATAGGGATGTATATATATGTTCATAAGCATCCAGTAGACATATTAAATGGCTTATGATGGTAAGTATGCTTATGTTCTAATGGTTGCCTCTTGAAATTTATTATTTGGGGGATCCAATTGTACGTTTTACTATATTAAGTTTTTAATGAAATTGAGAAAGTTTATTAGTTTTCTATCATACTTACATCACGACGAATATATTTTCCATAATAGCATACCTTGATGTTTATCTTTACATTATTAAATATCATAATTTCAATTACTTAATCTTTTTCTTGATGGATGAAAGTTTTTAAGTCTACTTTAAGACTATGACTGTTGAACGGGTAAGCATACTTTCACGGCTATATATATACTTTTAAATATGATATACAAATAGGGTTTTGGGTGATCATGGGATAGTCTACTCACTGAGTTTCTATAAAATTCACCCCTTTTTTCATGTTTTTCAGAGCCCCAGGATTCTCCTACTACTTCTCCACCTTATATTGATATGGGATCTACTCTTGGATCGAGTAGATCATTCCTGTGGAGAATAAAGGTATATAAATGGTAGAAATTCAATGGCAATTGGTAGGATTATATATACATGTATTGTATATGATTACTGGATGCCCAGTAGGATATAGATTGTATAGTCTGGGTCACTACATTTTATTATGTTGTTATATAGGTTGTGATGGGCATGTAGCTCTTATGTTGTTATATAGGCCTTGAAGCCAGGTGCTTAGAAAATAAAGGAAATTCTGTCGAATTTTTATTAGAATTTAATATATAAATATTTCATTGTGGATTCATGAAATAGTAAGTCATTGGCATGTCATTTGCATTGTAAGACTTGTTGGGGGTTTCTTGATAGAGGGGGTTTCCTAATAGTGACCTCTCATGCCGGTCACGTTACATGGATCGGGGTGTGATAATTACTAATTGATTGATTGATATTATTATTGTTGATGAAAAAATTTGGTGAGCCCAAATCTTAGTCAGCCAGAATAGTTCTTGAAACCTGAAGCAACAATATGGCTATTTAAGTATCAAACAAATGTAGAAAGCCAAGGAATAAGAGGAAAAACAAGGAGAAGATAGCAAAGGTTTTTTAACATGATTTGGCTAAAATCTTTTTGTTTGGATTCCTACGTCCACAGATAATTTTATTTCTTTTTGAAAAATTTGGCAGAGTTACAGTCTCTATTCCAGCCCCTCCTATTGTATCTATTCCTCCCTCGTTTATAGAGGCTGGGAGGTTACAAATATAATTTAATGAACTATAAATCTATTACATCAAGTAATAAATGTGTTGACAATTTGGACCTCTATAAATTAGCTTCTACAGACTGTAGGCCAGCTTTTACATATTACTTTCTGCTAGTGGGTCCTACAAGCTATAAGTTGGTGTTCGCAGGTTAGTTACTTGCCTCAAGTTAATGTCTGGCCACAGCAAGTCTCTAGTTAGGCAGTGTGCTTCTTCCTGTGAGTTAGGGCTCTTGTCCTGGGGTCACTACCTACCTCAAACCAGCGATGTCAAGCTTGTATTTGATAACTTGAGCTCGAGTAGGGTGACCTGTTGGCTATATGAGTTGGGGCTTATCTCTAACAAGCCAGGGCTACTGCATTGGCCTCGTCCCATTTGTCGAGCTTATGACTGGTGAGCTGGTACCTTTGTCAAGTGACCTCAACTCTCGGATGATTTGGACCTCTTCTGGTTAGACTCGTCCTCTTGTTGGGCTTTTGTCAGCCCATTTTGCATTGCCTAAAAACACCCACAACATTAGCCCCACTAACTCTTAGTCTGCCTTACGGACTAGGAGTTGGAGTTTGATAGCAAGGTCCTCGTCTATAGTCTGCTGTGTTGTCATTTCAAGCTTAAATCTTTTGCTTCATCTACACTAAGCTATACCTCTTACTGCACATGTTTCATAGCTGTTGGCATGGTAGTCTTGTTTTCTCCCAGATCGTTTGATCAAGAATAGCTGGATATCCTCTAGATCTTTTAGTAAAGCTAGTCTGGCTTATATAAGGCATGAGAAACTCTTCTTCCTCCTCTATAGAATGACCTAATGGATGCCTTAGCTAAGCACCCCATGTTTCTAATGGCCTAGTTTTTTGATAAGGTGAGTATAGCCTGCTGTATAGGAAGTTTCTATGGACAATTCTTCTCTAAGGACTCTATCAAGTCTTGCACAGATCTTAGATTATTTACTTATGCTTCTTCATAACCTTTTCATGGTTATGTCATGGAACTTAGCCTTTTCAGCTGTGTCTTTCTGCCTCTTTTGAATTCTTAGTGCCAGGTGAGATGGCTGAGGAGGAGCTTTTAACTGAAGAGGTCAACAAGAAGAAGATTGAGAAGCCAACGTGCTTGTTGACCCTTTGACTAGTTGGAGTTCAGCTCCTTGTTTTCAGAATATGATAGCTATAGGCTTATTCTGATTTGTACTTTGAATCTTCTGATGTCAAGTGACCTCATTAAGTGAGGCTTTCAATGAATGAACTTTCTTCATGAATGTTGTGTTGGACATTCTATGTATCATAGCTAAATAAAATATTTAGATGACTAATCAGTCATATATATATTTTTTGATTAGTGACGAATCCGAGCACTGGAGTGCCTCTGTTGGTAATGGTAGAGTGCCCAGGTGGGGCACATGAGAGCTGCACCTAGTAGTAGGTCGTATGAAAGCTACAAGCAATAAGTTGAATAAAGGTTGTGAGCAATAGGTCATATGAAAGCTAAGTAATGAGTCGAATAATAGCTGTGAGCAACGAGCAATGGGTCGTATGAAAGTTGTGAGGAATAGATTGCATGTGAGCTACGCCTTGTGGGCCATACCATAGTGATCTTGTTAGTTGGTGGGTGGTATGAGTTTGACTCTTCCAGCAATCTTATTGCTTAGACAGGTCACAGGAATGTGCTCTCAGCTAGTAGCCTTACTGCTTGGTAGGTGGCAATCTTTTTACCAAAAAAGTGGTAATCTTATTACCGAGGTAGCAATCTTGTTGCCAGGAAATCTTGTTGCCTAGAAAATCATAATCTCGTTACTGGGGTGGTAATCTTGTTACCGGGTAATCTTGTTGCCTAGAAGATGGTAATCTCATTATCGGGGTGGCTATCTTGTTGTCGGGCAATCTTATTGCCTGAAAGATGGTAATCTTGTTACCAGGGTGGCAATCTTATTGCCTAGAAGATGGTAATCTCATTACTGGGGTGGCAATCTTCTTGTCAGGCAATCTTATTGCCTTTATATGGTAATCTCGTTACCAAGCAAGTTGTGCACGTTCAGACTTTGTTGGCTCCAGGAATGGCTTGTCTCTTTGTATAATGCCTTACTGAAAATTCAATCAAAGATTAGTATAGAAATTTGAAATACTTTCATTAATTTCTACATTATATTACAAAATTAGTAAATGGTCCTTATTGTCAATGCTCGCTCTTGATCGGGATCTTGTTGGGGTTGCTGAGGTTGTTGTCCCGAAGGTTTCACCATGTAATCTTGCAAACAACCTCTCTTGATAAGATCTTTTATAGCATCCTTGAGCGCCTAACACTCCAAAGTATTGTGCCTAATTTCATTATGGTAGGCATAAAACTTGTTTTTGTTACTTATGAGCTTGTTAGGAGTTCTTAATGGTGGAGGCTTTTTGAAGTCTTCCTTACCTCTCTCTGCTGCAAGGATCCTATCTTGAGTGTCATATGGAATGCTATAGCTTTCATGGTGACCCTAATGCTAAGGTCGCACAGTCCTGGTCTGTAATATCTTTAAAAAAAAAGTTACTAAGGGACTAGAATGAAAAGTCTTAATTTTTGTTGGGGTCATAACGTAATTCTTTATTTTTTTCAAGGGGTCTATTTGAAGTCGGTGAAAAGTTTTGGGTCAAATTGTAATTTTTTCCATTCGGCCTTATGTATATAATTCTCCAAGTTAGCTTCTTCCTCCAGATTTTTCTGGAAGTTTTCTCCTTCTCTCCCAAGGCTCTCTCTCTCTCTCTCTCTCGTGCCCAAACTAGTTGCTCTGGCGACCTTCAGCTTTTGGTGCTCTGATTGAGGGTTTTCTTCTGTCTAGCGCTTCCTCTTCATAGCATAATAGTAGCTCTTCTGGTCGAATGTCCTAGAACTGAGAGCTTTAAGCCACTTCAACTGATTGCTAGTAACGTCAGCCTTTCAGCTTTTTCCCTCCATCTGGCGAGCTTGTACTCCTCTTTTCCAGCTCTCCGATCAGTCTTCCTACACCGACTCAGTTCACAATAGCAGTAATAGCTGCTTCTTCCTTTTAGTCGATAAGCTTTAGTCAGTACTGGAATTGGCACACTGACAGCATACTGACCAGCGGTGAGCTCCCCACTGACACTTTAGACTCCAATGAGTGATCCTAGAATAAAAGATTTATTCTATAGCAACCCTATAACTAGTTTCCAAGAAATTTTCGTCAAAGCCCTTACTGTGTTAGCTGTGAGAAATTTGAAATATTCTTGTTGTTTTGTATTGTCTTGTTTCAGTAGAGCTTCTATCGAAGGATTAAGCAAACCAACGGCCAATATTGGAGCTTCAGTTGAAAAAACCTAAGTTAGCTAACTTAGCTTTCTAAGGATTTTTCAAGGTAAGTGAATAATCCTCCTCACTTAATGATGCTATGTGTATATATAAAATAATTTTTATTATTATTATGAAATATTATAAATCATTTTTAAATGATGAGATTTCCATATACAGTAAATTGGTTTCGAAAGTATATTTACATATTATATGTGTATATGGGATAATATGCCATGATAAGGATTATGCATTTTCTCTCTTGTCTTATATTATTGAAGTTGGCGATTCTATTTTCTACATGATGAATGAATATAAATTGCCTAAACATGTTATGTGTGTTTTTGATTAAAAAAAAAGACCGCTTACTTGAATAATGAATTTTATGCTACGTGATATAATTAGATTTTGATAAAAAGTCCTAAAATCATCGGGGAATTCATTAGGAACTCACAAGTGCACTTGTGTATATGTAATGGAGAGATAAGGTGGGCAAGGTTGATCATCCAACAGACGTGCCCGATGGATCAGGTTTATATTGGGGTGGTTCTCTCTTGGAGTTGCCCTTATGGGATTTTAGTTGAGTATATTGTTATATGACTATTAATGTATTTTAAAAGCTTTATTGCATATTTTCTTACGTTTACATCATGATGGATATTTTCTACAATATCATGTCTTATGCTTATTGCATTTTGTTAAATATCTTATTCCAACTGTTTAACTAACTTGATGAATGGAAATTGTCGAAACTGTTTTGAGATTATGGCTATAAAATGAGTAAGCATATCTTTACGGTAGTATATTTATATAATTATGAACATGGTTTTTAAATGGTACTTTTAGGTGACCATGAGATTGTTTACTCATTGAGTTTCAATGAAACTTACTCCTTTATTTTCATGTTTTTTAGAGTCAGAAGATATTCCTTCAGTTGCTCTACACCTTTCTGGTTCTAGATCTACTCCTCGATCGAGTAAGTCATTCCTGTGGAGATTAAAGGTATATGAATAATAGAAATTAGTGGCAGTTGGTAGGATTGAATATGCATGTGTTATATATGATTGTTGGATGCCCAGTAGGATGTAAATTGTATATTCTGGGCCACTGCATATTATTACGTTGTTGTATAGGTTATAGTGGGCATGTAGCCATTGTGTTGTTGTATAGGCCTTGTGGCTAGGTATTTAAAAAATAGAGGAAACTCTGTTAGAAATTAATATATAAATATTTCATCATGGATTGATGGAATAATAAGTCATTAGTATGTTAATTGCATTGTAAGTCTTGTAGGGAATTTGCTGATGGTGACCTTCTACGCTAGTCACGTTCCGTGAATCAGGGCATGACATGGCCCTCCCTATGGATTGGTTATTAGAGTCACCCTTTTGGCTGTCCTCACCACTCCGGTCATTGCCTTTCTTTTTAATACTGTTCGCTTGATCGGATTTCCCCGAGCCAAAGGTCTCTTCCCACCTAATTTGTTTGGTAGTTTGTTCGTAGAATTCAGCTAGGTCTCTTACGGGGACTTGTATAGGTTTTTGTATAGTTTTCCATCTTTGCATAATCTCGTAAAGATCATTGTCAAGATGCTTTCCTTTAAGGGACTCTCTACTAAATTGGCTTCATGCCTAAACCTGGTGATGTAATCTTTCAAAGGTTCATGCTTACGCTGAAAGACCATCGTGAGGTAGTAAGGAAGGGTAAGCTGTCTCTTCAATGCTTGGTACTGGTTGATGAATTTCCATTGAAATTTTTCCTAACTGCCGATGCTACAAGCTAGGAGACTTCTGAACCATGTTCGAGGTATGTCTCCTAGTATAGCTGGAAAAACATAACATTTCACTAGAAGATCAGTTGCTTGGAGATCTATCTGGACATTGAATGCATCCAGGTGGTCATATGGATTAGTATCCCTATTGTATAATGAGATCATGGGGATTTTAAGTTTGTGAGGAAGGGCCTATGTTTCAATCTTTATGGAGAATGGCGACCTCTAGCCACTTTATCCTTTAAAGCAGTTCTTCCATTGTCAGGCCTTGTGTTTTGAATTGCTAGCTAGCGAATCGCTGGTTCCTTTTTCCTCCTTGGTCATGGGAGTAGCGACCTGAGGTGTGCCCTTGGCTGGACTTATTCGAGCTTCCTGTTTGATGCAAGCTCCCACATTACTTATGATCATGATTTCCACGTGCTCAATTGACTCCTGACTTCATCCGCTGATTGGTAGAGCAAGCTAAATTAGTGTGCTGATGCATTTGTCTAGTTAACCTTTCCTCCTGGGCTCCTTCAAGTAGTTGCTAAAGCTATGTAGCAATCTCAACTTGCTTTTGTGCACCTAAGGTTTGTACTTGTGCCATAACTTTAACCGCTTCAGCTAATTCTCTTATCATATTTTTGAACGTTTGCTGAGGTTGGTGCCATGTTTGCACTTCATCAGCTTTGGGAGCAACAGTAGGCTGGCAGTATGTTTCGAGGGGCAAGTTGGTGGTGATACTGGCAGTAGGAGTATATGCTAGCTGGTTAACTAGAGTGTTTGAACCTTTGGTAGTTCTTCCTCTAACCATTGTTGTTAGATAGAAAAGCAACCAGAAAGCAGATGGGCTCTCCTTCTAGTGCCAAAATATTAACGATAAAATTTGGTGAGCCCAAATATTAGTCAACCAGAATAGTTCTTGAAATCCCAAACTGCAATCTGGTTGTTTAAGCATTAGACAAATGCAGAAAGCCAAGGAATAAGAGGAAGAAAAGGGAGAAGATAATAGAGGTTTTTTTAATGTGGTTTGGCTAAAATCCTTTTGTTTGGATTCCTACGTCCACAAATAATTTTATTTCTCTTTGAAAAATTTGGCAAAGTTACAGTCTCTATTCCAGCCCCCTCTTATTATGTCTATTCCTCCCCCTTTTATAGAGGTTGGGAGGTTACAAATGTAATTTAATGAACTGTAAATTTGTTACATCAAGTAATAAATGTGTTGACAATTTGGACCTCTGTAAATCAACTTCTGTAAATTGTAGGCCAGCTTTCACAAATTGCTTTCTGTGAGTGGGTCCTACAAGCTACAAGTTGGTGTTCGCAGGTTGGCTGGTTGTACTGGGTTAATGTCTGGCCATAGCGAGTCTTTAATTAGGTAGTGTGCTCCGTCTTGCGAGCTGAGGCTCTTGTCCTGGGTTGCTACCTACCTCAAACTAGCAATGTCGAGCTCATATTTGACAACTCGAGCTCAAGCAGGGCAACCTGCTGGCCATGTGAGTTAGGGCTTATCTCTAGCGAGTCAGAGCCATTGCCTTGGCCTTGTCTCGTGCCCCAAGCTTGCGGCTAGCAAGTTGGTGCCTCTGTTGAGTGACCTCAGCTCTCGGACTATCTGGACCTCTTTTAGTTGGACTCGTCCTCTTGTTGGGCTTTTGCTAGCCCATTTTCCATTGCCCAAAAATACCCACAACAATTATTTATGTGTGTAATGTAGACAATCAAATGTATTAAATATGCCTTATTATGTGATAGTTAGATATTTTGAGAATTATCTATAAATAAAAGTTGTTATAAACTATCAGAATTATTCATGCATATAAAGTAACAATATTAAATAATTAATTACAGATTAAGCTTAGTATAAGTTAAATAATGGAAAAATCACAAAAGATAATTAATAATAAAAGTGAGGAGACACTTAATATATATAACATATTGGTTCAAACATACATAACATTTTGATTCAAACACAAACAATAAAAGAGAAAATTGAGGATCCTAATGCAATATAATGACCAAGGAATTTTGTACAAAATTTAGAAAATAAATAAGAATTACATGACTTAATTATTATTATGTAGTTAATAATATAGTAATCAAATGTGGATCCCTTTTAAAGGTGTTTTTATAGGTGCTATTACATATCATTAGAGATAATTCTCTAATAATAAATTACTTGAGGTCTATTCTGTTTCAAATGTCATTAATTGTATCGATTTAACGTATATACATAAATATCTTTGTTTCAAACGTGAAACTGCTTTTAAATTAAAATTAGTATAATATTATTGTTTTAAATTACTATTTAAATTTACTAGTAATGAATTTTTATTTATTTTATATTTTAAAAAAGGTTAGATTTAAATGTTTGTTTGAAATTATATATTATATAGAAAAATAAGGTGATTTGTATTCAATTTTTGTTTAATTGATAATTGTTTTCTTTACATAATGAAATTATAATTTGACTTATTTGACTGAAAATTCTAATTATTAGCATGAATAAATTATATATTATTCATATCTGATTCAAGTACTTTATACTTCATCTTTTATATCCTAAGACTGAAATTTATATTAACAAATATTTGTTAATAATAAAAGAGTTTACTAGCAATATTTATCATAATATTTGGATGTTTGAAAACTTTTGGAATCTTAAACTCTTGACAGAAAAATGAAAAGTTCACTTCCTATAAAACTATAGTTTATTTATCAACAATTAAAGAAAAAAAAATAAAGCATGATGCAGGTTAAATTATAGTTCTTATATATTTTAACTCGCTTGCTTCTTTTTTTTTTTTTTTAACACGATTAGATCCCATACACTTGCATTTTCTTAAATGAAAATGATGAATCAATTATAGCAAATGAAAACGCATCTCTTTTGGGAGAGAGATATTCACCATCATAATTTGATTGTATTTGATTATTTATTGGTTTATGAAACTCTCCTTATGAGAAAGATTGATCAGCTGAATGGGAGACGACTGCAAAATAATCTTTACACAATAAAGTAAGTCATATACAATAAAAGTGGTTCATTGAGCATACTTTGACAATCAAGTCAATCACCACACAGAATTTTGGTAAGTGTAATAAAGATTATATGAAAAGAAGGTACCTATTCGTTTATATAGGTGATAAGCATGCCAATTTGTTAGTCTGGATGGGTGCCCTAGACCAATTTGATTGAGTTCTAGTACATCTTAGACTATACATTCTGTGCATTTAGATATAAAAGTTGTACATTTCATCTTATATTGCATTCATCGTGTATTGCATATGTAAGATGAAGCCCGTGGTGAGAAGTTATTATTCAGTCAATTCCATAAAGGGTTATGGGATGGTGAGAGTGACTATTAATGATGCAAACTTCTGCACCAAAAT
>JANHAO010031049.1:0-10012 GCA_026873985.1 Saraca asoca
AAAAATCAAATAAAAGTTGACATGAAAAGGAATCTCTCACTATACATCAAATACAAGATAGAAACAAGGAAGATCTGATCATAAGGACGACAATCAGACTCTCAGAGATTGTAGACTCGAAAGAGAGGAACTTGGACCAAATTAAAAAATACAAAAAGAGACAAATATACAGATCAACGCAAAGGAATCATAAACAAACCCAAAAACTGATGAGAAAGAAAATGGAACATCAAAGGAGTTGAATCGCAAAGGAAACAATATAGAAGGTAATTTACTTGATCCTCTATTTAGGGTTCGAATTGTTGAGGTTTTGAGAAAGATTTTTGAAGACAAGTGGGTAAAGGACAACAATTTCTTACTGTGTTTGGATTTGCAGCCGAAGAGAGGGATTGAGGATGCTTAGCAAAGCAGAGATGAGGACCGCTGAAGGAGGGAAGATAAAAATAGCTAGGACTAATTTCATGAACAAGGGCAGAAAAACTCAGAAGATTAAAAAGCCCTTACCAGCGGCTTCATTCCAACCACAGCTAAAAATCTACTCCATGTATTGTGGCGATTTTGAAATACCACCGCCATTTAACCGCCGCTAAATATGCATTTTGTTGTAGTGAAAGGTCAGGCTGCCCAAGATAGTATTCTGGTCTTATATTTAACTCTAATTTCAGATATCCAGTTGGGTGATTCAATCTTGGAGGTCTTCATGAAGTTTGTAGATTTATGTCTTAGCTTTCCTATAAGATAAGAATCACATTAAGTGGACAAGTGTAGCTCAGGTTATGACTAGATTACAAAAACTGCTCAAAATGGCCAAATTATATAGAAATTCTTCTAATGAACCAATTGACACAAAATCATACATATGCACTAACATAGCTGAAAGTAAGTCATTTTGGACCTTAAAATACTAAGTGAGAGGTCAATTAAATGAGTAAAATATTTTGTTACCAGGGAGGCATCTGTCTTCTTTGTTTAAGGAAAGAATCAAGTTTCGTATGAAAATAGGAAATAAAACAAAAAAGAGTGATAGAATTTTCACAACTAATATTCATAAATAAAAAAAAGAAATATTAATTAACATATCATATTAGCAATCATCTTCAAATGAGTGCAATTTTGTCATAATTGTAACTATTGTAAAATTAAAAAAAAACACACACACACATGCACGCGCACAAAACAACAACAATAACTATTGCAAAGCAATGTTACATCAAATTGCATACACAAAAAATTAGTAGGTTTAAGAACATGACTACTGGTGATGCAGCACATTGGATATCTAAAGTCATAGAAATGATGCTAGTTCGATCTTGGAATTACCTCCTAACAATATTAAATAATCGATGGATCATAACCTTAAATATTTATGTGTTCATTTAGCAGGAGTTGTCAATTGAAGATTTTTATTTTTATTTCAAATTGATGCTAGCCTAACAATAATTTAATGACCATATTACCTTTTGGGATAATATTCATCTTTTCACAATGACCATATAATCCATCTATAATTAGTCTTATGATTCCATCCAATCAATATCTTATTAACAATTGAGGGCTTTTTCGCCAGTGTTTTTTTTTCCCACTGTTACATGTCAACTTCACAAAAGTTTTTTTCCTGCACAAACACAGTGTTTCATTGTCTGAAGTAAAGTGGTAGTGTAGCAAGCAAAGTTGTCAGTTTAGGCTAGCTATTGTTAAATACAAAAATAATGATAGCTTCATTAAATGCATGCTGAAGACTTCCTAAGCGTTAGGAGTTCTCTCTTTACTTTGTTTTGCTATGTTAAGTATTTTATTATCTGAAAACACTTTTTGTAGACTACATTTTTTGCTGAAGTTTTACAGAGGCTTTTACAAGCGAAGGTTAAGGTACTTCAATTTCTTCTTCTTGCTGCTATTTTGGTTGGTGATATTTAATGTGTTGGCTGATGTTATGAGTGAGATCTAGAGCTCCCTGAGTGGGCTAACAAAAGGCCTAAACAACTATAGAACTCTATCTCGCTAAGGTGCTAAGGGCATTAAGCCTCAACTTGAACAATTAGTGACCTCCTCCGCGCAAGCTCATTTCAACAAGAACAAGCTCGATCTCAAAAGACAACAGTAGTGACCCCAGACTAAGAGTATTGGCTCGTGAAGTATGGCCTTCAACTAGGATCTGCCTGAGCAAGAGACAAGAGTACAACATGCCTAGCAGACAAGAAGCCCACCTGTCGAAAACAACTTGCAAAAGCTTATTTGCAGGAGTTTTTTCAGTTCATTCTATCTTGTACATTAAATGTTTGATGTAATAGATTTTCAACATGTAAAATTACAATTGTAACCTCCTCTCCTCTATAAATGAAGGAAGAGACGAACATTAGGTAGACAGAAAAGAGATATACTGAAACTTTATAGAATTTCTTCTAAATTAATACATTACTATGGATGTAAGGACCGGTACTACCCAATTTTGGCCGAATCACATTAAAAGCTCTGCATTTCTTACTACACTTCCTCTTCTTCTTGTCTTCTACTTCTACTTATTGTGTCTGCAACCAAATTACAGCTTGAGTCCTAAAAGAATCCCCCGTTGACTGGAGTTTGGCCTAGAACCAAAATCCACTATTAACATTTTGGCATTGTCTTTGGGGACTCAGTTGTTCTCTGGTTTATTTTATCTTACAATGGCCAAGGGAAGAGCCACCAAAGCATCAAATGCGTTGCCTAATCCTCCAGAAGGTCATGTGTCTACAATGGACTCCTCCATTGCTCCTGTCATCAATGCTACTTCTAGCTTGCCCCCAGCTAGCTCTCTTCAACCTTCTGCCATTGCGAATAGCGTTGATGGAATGCAAACCTGGCTTCAATGCCAGGAGAGCTTGGAGTGTATGATAGAAGAACTGACTAGAGTAGCTACAATGCTAGCGTAAGGTTGTAAAAGTAGATGGAAATTGCTACACCCAGGAATGTTCAATAGCAGCAACGAGTTAGGTGTTTGACTAGGGCCAATCAAGGAGGTTCTCCTACTTACTCCTTGCAAGAACGAGCTCTAGGTCATGATTCTCATAACTAGGAGGATCTGAGGATCCAGTAATCTTCCAGCCAACAATCAGGGGCACGGGACCCACTGGTTAAGGAATTATTTAAAAAAATGGTCTAGTTGGAGGAACACTTTCGAGCTCCCAATGATCGAGCTAGCTACAAGGAGAGGTCGCCACTCTCCAAGGAAATCGAGGCTTGGCCCCTCCCCCTTAAATTCAATATTCCCGCCATTCTACTGTATAATGGGTACATTGATCTATACGATTATCTAGACACGTTCAATGTTTAGATGGACTTGCAAATGGTTGACCCTCTGGTCAAATGCCAAGTTTTCCCAGCTACTCTGGGAGGCATACCTTGAAAAGCCTTCCGGGTTGCTCGGTATGCAGTTGGGAAGATTGCCAACAGAAGTTCATCAACCAGTACCAAGTGCTGAAGAGATAGCTCATACCCCTTGCCATGTTGCAATGATCTTTCAACGCAAGCATGAGTCTCTAAAGGATTACATTACCAGGTTTAGGCAAGAAGCCAACTCAATGGAAAATTGATCTGAAGAAACCATACTAGCAACAATCTCCGTGGCACTCCGCAAGGATGGAAAATTGTAAAAAAGCCTGTACAAGTCTCCAGTGAACGATCATACCAAGTTTTATGAATGAGCTACCAAGCAGATTAAGTGGAAGGAAATGTTCGACTCGGGAAAGTTCGAAAAGAAGGATAAGAAGAATAGCCTTGTCCATAGCAAAAAGCGGGGCAATGTGGATCAAGGTCACCACTTTGAAGTGTAAACTGCGAAGAGGTCTCGCAGGCCCAAGGGTGAGTGACCTCAGCTCCTAGCTCGCCATGAGCAATATAGCATCCTATCAAACTCCTAAGATAGGATTTACATGGTAGAGAGAGATCGGGCGGACTTCAGGAGGCCCAGACCTTTAAAGGTCCCTTTCAAGCAAAGGAATAAAGATGAATTTTGTGCTTATCACAATAAAGTCAGGCATGGGACCTCAAATTATTTGGAGCTCAGGGATGCCATCAAGGATTTGATCAAGAGTGGCCATCTAAGAGAATACGTGGTGTGACCTATAAGGCAACAGTCTCAGTTTCCTCGACGAGATCCCAACAAAGAGTTGAAGGGCTCAGTTAGAATTATACATTGATAATGTATCTTAAAAGTTAAATAACTTCTTTCTGTTCTTGCTAAAGGAATTTCCACTTGTCGATTGGCTTAGTTCTTTCACTACTCTCCGTGACATGTCTCTATTTTGCCTTTTACTATTAAGTATCTATGTTCTCCATAACTTGCCTATGGCTAGCAGCATACAACTCTTTGCTAACTACAACCTCTGGTCTGGTTGAGGTGCTGTGGTGCTAAAAATATCCATAGACTTTTTGCCACCTGTGAACTTTGGTCTGGTTAAGGCACTATGGCACTAAAAATATCCACAGACTTTTAGCCAATTGCGACCTTTGGTCCAGTTGAGGCATGGAGATGCTCAAAATAAACTTATTAACTAGTTGAGCTATGGGCTTGTCGAGATGTGGAGACGCTCAAAACAAACTCATTATCTAGTTGAGCAATAGGCACACTAAGGCATGGGGACACTCAAAATAAACTCATTTCTTAGATTAACAAAGTTACTATAGCTTGTGAAGCACTGCTCTTATACGACTAAGTGTTCACAATTTTTGTACAATCATTAATCACTAAATATTTTGCTTAAGTTCATTGTTTATGGGTTTAGGCCGATTAGCTACTTGGATATTTCATTTTACTGCAAACTGTGAGAATTCAAGTTCTTATCTGTGATATGTAGGAAGTCTGACAGAACAACAAGCAGAAATCACAAAGAAAGGTTTTATTCATTAAAAAGGACTATACGAGGTACATTTACATCAGAAAAAGGGTCAAAATGTAGATCTAAAAGGTCTATAACTTTACCCTCTGGAAAAAAGAATGGCACTCTGGAACAAATCCCCAATCAGTAGTGAGGGCTAGCAATCATGCTTGATTTCAACTCTTTCCCTTGCCACCCTTTTTGGTTCAAATTTCCTCTCCAGCCCTCTGCCCAATATAGAAGATTCAGAGAAAGGGGACCAAAGTGGCTAGAGCGAAAGAACCCCATGGCTTCACCATGAGGAAATAATCTAAGATCTGTGGAAGGTCTCCCAACATTATTGAGGAAGAACTACCTGAAAAGTCTCCTATGCAGCAAATCATATACGCCTTGTTGGAAAGGCAGAACACTAGGAACAAGGGAGGTTTATCTAGGATATCCATGTTTTGCTCAATGAAGAAGCAGAGAAGACTTATTCTGCTTTATATAAGATCAACCTGACTTCATTGAAGGGTCCAGATGAACCCCCAACCGTTTCCATTCATTACCCCAAAAAGGAATGAGACTAACCCGCCATTAATCATAAGACAAGTACCATGGAAGGTATGGCCTGGGATAGATGAAATGACATACTCGATGAAGACTTTGAGTAAACTGAATTTAGCAAGTAAATGGCCTCTGGTAGATTTCAACTCCCAGCCTATGAAGTGAGTTGAAAGTTGGGGGGCTTATGTTAAAAATGAGATTTGGAGCTCCCTGAGTGGGTTAACAAAAAGCTCGAACAGCTATAGAACTCTAGCTTGCTAAGGTGCCAGAGGTGCTAAGCCTCAGCTCAAACAATTAGTGACCTCCTCCGCAGGAGCTTATTTCAGTGAGAATAAGCTTGATCTCAAAAGAAAACAGTAGCGACCCCAGACCAAAAGTACTAGCTTGTAAAGTGCGACCTTCAGCTAGGATATCCCTAAGTAGGAGACATATGTATAGCATGCCCAGTAGATAAGGGGCCCTCCTGCTGAAAGTAACCTACAAAAGCTGATTTGTAGGAGTTTATTCAGTTCATTTTATCTTGTCCATTAAATGTTTGATGTAATAGATTTCCAACATGTAAAATTATAATTGTAACCTCCTCTCCTCTATAAATAGAAGGAAGAAGATGAACATTAGGCAGACAGAAAAGAGTTACACTTAAACTCTATAGAATTTCTTCCAGATTAATATATTATCGTGGACGTAGGGACTGATACTGCCCGATTTTGGCCGAACCATGTTAAAAGCTTTACGTTTCTTGCTGCTCTTCCTCTTCTCCTTGTCTTTTGCTTCTACTTATTGTGTCTGCAACTAGATTATAGCTTAAGTCCCAAAATATTTCTCTATTGATTGGAGTTTGGCCTAGAACCAAAATCTACTGTTAACAGTTAATTTATTATTGGTTGTGGTTATTTATGGTGTGGATATGCTGTGCATATCTATTTAGTGGTTTGGTGAACTACAAAAATTTATGATCTACAGTAAGGGAAGCAGAACATTCTATTATTTTGCAAAAAGAAAACATTCTATTATTTTGGAAAAGTTGCATTTCTAAATATTCATGGTGCTGATATGCCATGTGTATCTATTTAGTGGTTTGGTGAACTGCAAAAATTTATGATCTACAGTAAGTGAAGCAGAACATTTTGTTATTCTATAGAAAGAAAACATTCTATTATTCTGGAGAAGTTACATTTCTAATTAATAATGATGTTGATATGCTGTGTGTATCTATTTAGTAGTTTGGTGAACTGCAAAAATTTATAATCTACAATAAGGGAAGCAAAACATTCTCTTATTCTGCAAATATCTCTTATTTCAACTTTAAAAAAAAAAGTAAAACTGAAGAACCATGGGTCCGTTTAATGATCTTAACCACTATTTAGAGTTGAGAACTGAGAGCTAGATGTGAGATTTGTGAGCTAGCTGAGTCCTGCAAGCTCGAGCTCATCTTTAGAGCTAAGGGGTGAGAGTTAGATGTGATACCTATGAGCTGAATGTTACCTTTAGAACTAAGAGCTGAGAGCTATATCTAAGAGGTATGATCTAGCTGAGACCTATGATCTCGAGCTCATGTTTGGAGCTTAGATATGTGAGGTAGCTGGTAACTGTGAGCTTGAGCTTATCTTTTGAACTAATCTAGATCTGATAACTATGAGCTAGCTGAGATCTACGAGCTTGAGCTTATCTTTAGAACTGATATAATATTATTCCAATTATCAATTATTAATTATTAATTATCAATTCAATTATTTTATTAATTTATTATTATTTTCAATTATCAATGTTAATTTCAATTAGAAAGTAATATGGTACCATTTTCATATGCATAAACTATAAACTATTATTTGATCAAAGGATTAGATAGAGGTTGTCCTGTATTAGATTTTCTGTTCCTTCATGTATCTAATAATCACCATCACCGTTATTTTAAATTGCTATACAATAAATCTTACAAGTTATACAGAACCATGTGTTCTAAGATTGGAGCTACACAACTATTGTAAGGCAGTTATAAGTATTCTAGAGTTCATTTCTTCAAACAACAATGAGTATGAACCAAAATGACTATGAAAATATAGAATGGTTGTTTAATACTCAAAATTTACAATGCAAACAATCTCAATTGAGAAGGTAGTTGATAAGGGCACACCACCTAAAAGGCAAGGTTGTTGTAGATAGAGGTGTGCTACTGAACACTGTCCTTTAGTTTTATCAATTTATGTGTCTATAGTTTTGTTTTTCATTTTTTCTCCATGTGTGCCTTTTTAGGTTGTCCTATTATTAAAGGTTGTGATGGTGATTTGGTTTCGCCAGTGTCTACCTATAATGCTAACATAAGTACTCCATCAGCTAATAAAAGAAATGCTAATGATCTTATTACTTTGCCAACTGTTGAATACCCCCAACCAAAATTATGTAGAAGTTTGTAAATACAATACGGTCGTACAAGGGTGCATGGTGACATATCAAATTTTGCAATTAATTTAAATAGCAAATTCTACAATGTAGGTTTGTTTTGATCTTACACAACTAAGTTCAATTGTGTTTTATTTTGATTGTTATGTCTTTAATGTGCCCTTAATGGTGAGAGTATTTTATAATAGCTCATATGGGTCAAAGGAGTAAAAACACTCATTGACTTAACATAGATGAAACTAAGCAAGTTGCTGATGATTAACCTTTAATAAGCAATATTGAAAATTATAGTGCATCGCTTTGGAGGTTAAATTATGGAAAATTTAGTATAGGTCCAACTCATCAGCCTACACATTATATTTCTAAAGATAGCTCGGAAAATGCAGCTATATTGAACACAAATCATCAAGGTGTTGCTGAATTTTAATTTTTTTACCATGTTTTTGGAGAACATGTATGTTATCAAATATTGTTTGATTGTGTTGTATTCTATTGTTCAATTTTGTGATATAGGTAATAAAATTGCAAAAGTTAGCCTACTTGGCAACAACAATTGTATTGATATTAGGAGTGGAGATGTGCCTAATGGTATGTTTATAGGACAATCTTGATTTTATAGAATTTTTGTGACTTTCATTGCATATAGTATTTATTGTAAAAGGTTATGGAATAGAATTTTTGTGACTTTGCAGGGTTTTACGAATATTTATGCAATCAATTTTCTTCATTGTATTGCATTTTGCTATTTCCAATTTCTTTAGTTTCTTTTTGCGTTACTTAATTCAATTGCATAGACTAAAATGGTTCTTTGCAGATTACATTGATGATGGTAATCCTGAATTCCAATGTCGCCACTATGGTGTCATGTTTTGGCTTTTAGAAAAATTATCATCCAGTAGCATGTCATCACCCAAGTTCTCTCTATGTTACATACAAGGGAAGGTTAGATTGCTACAACCACATCTAACACCTGAATATCTAAAGTTCCTAATGGAAGACAAAGAATCAATTCAAGCAAAGGAATTCAGATAAAATATTTGTTTGTATAATGCCTTATTTGCATTCACTTTAATGGGTGATAAACTTGATCAAATTGTCAATCGAGGTGCTGGGCCTTTTATTTATCAATTACATGGTCAAAATTTTCATCGCATTGGCACTTTCGTTCCCACTGAAGGGGAATTGCCACAATATGCTTAGCTTTACATTTATGACACAAGTAATGAAGTCAACAATCGAATTCATGCCTTAAGGTAATAACAATACCTTTTTTTATTAATTTACTCTTTGATTGGTTTTTATATTTATTATCTAGCAGCATGTTCTGTTTGCAATTTAGCCTATCTTATTATTGTGTGTTCTTCTATTCACAATTGTTACAACAACATAGAACCTAGAGTAGATGATGAGATTGTTACCAAATTGAAAGAAATGTTTAATGAACACAATCAACTAACAAAGTGCTTTCACATGGTTAGGGATGTATATGAGTTTGATAAGATTGCTATGTTAAAGTTAAGATTGATTTGTAAGTGAGAAAGTGATGGTCGAGTTTACAACCTACCAATTGCTGAAGAAATAGGTGGCTTTGTTGTGGCAGATGTAGATTCAGGTGATTGTCATGATTTCATTATCCATGGTAAAGATGGTCAATTGCAGTGCATTCATGAACTACCTCCGTTATATCTTCCATTGCAATGTCTAATATTATTCCCTTACAGTGAAGATGGTTATCATATAGACATAATGCATAATGATGTTAATGATTCAATGATTAGAAGGAATCACAAAGTTACAATTTGTGAGTACTTGGCTTATCAATTGCAAATCCAATATAATGACAACTTATTTCTCACAAACTCAAGGAAATTGTTGCAACAATTCATAGTAGATGATTATACAATGATTGAATCCTCAAGTTTGAGTTATATTCAAACCCATCAAAGGGAACTTAGAGCTGACATGTATAAAGGGTTGTTTGAAGTTGTGTTTAGAGGAGAGATGGATACATCATGTACTAGGAAGTGTGTAATTTTGCCTTCCAATTTTACCAGAGGTACAAGGTACATGATTCAAAACTATAGAGATGCAATGGCAATTTGCAAATGGGGAGGATATCCTAATCTGTTTGTTACCTTTACATGTAATCCCAAATGGCCAAATTTGCAAAGACATCTTGCTCAATGCTCACAAAGGGTGGAAGATCATAGTCA
>JANHAO010031050.1:0-10011 GCA_026873985.1 Saraca asoca
AGTTTTTGTGGGAAACTTGGCAAAAACTTGACAAAATTGATTCCTGGGAATCCTAGTTTCCTGAGAATGTTTTTTTATAAAAAGGTTATCAAACATTAGAAACTTTGTTTCCCAACTTAAGATTCCTGGGAAACTAAAAAGTTTCCTCCTACCAAACACCCCCTAAAAGTAGTAAGAATTTTAAGATATATATATATATATATATATATTTGAGCACTAATTAAAGAGGCTAATTAAGATCAAAAACAGTATCAAGGAGGAAGATAGGATTTGCGCCCCTGGTTTCTTCAATTATTATAAACATATATTTTTTTTTGTTAAGATTTATTATAGTGGCTTTAATTGATGTGTACACCTCTGACAATCTTATTTTGATAAAATATTTCCAATTCATTTTAAAAGGGGTTTGATTTTAAATCAAACGCTTAGCTATCATCCCTTTTGTCTGGCCACTAAATTGGACAATCTTCCACAACTTTGTTAAAAAAAATATTCAAAAGCCTAACTCATCTCATCTCATCTCTATCATAACTCAAAAGATCTTTTTCTTTTTTATTTTTCCTCTCCAATTGATGATAATAACAACAAGGTATGATACAATTCTGCAGGTGAAAGTCAATACTTTAATTTAATGAAGAAAGATTTCTGTACTTTGTTAAAGATTTTAAATTTAAATCTTTTTTTTTTTGTTATTGATGTGAAAAAAATAAAATTCTTGTACGTGTGAATGAAAAATAGTATAGATTTTAAACAAAAAATTTTCAATTTGACTCGATTGATAAATTTCGTTATTTTTTATTATTGATATTTTAATTCTAAATCCTTTTGTCAATAATTGAAGGATTAGATGATTTGTAATTATAAATATTATTATATATTCTTAAAAAGAGTGATGATATACTTTAACTTTAAAATAAAGTAATCACAAAAATAAACTTAAAACAAAATCGATATTTTATTTTTTTAATTAATAATTACGTTGAAGGGACCTTATTTTTGTCTGACAAAGCCCGAAGAAAGCTATTAATGATTGGCAACTCTATTAAGAACTGCTCATTATATTTTCTTCAAGAATAATATGTAGAGGTAGTCATCTAAAAAACAAGAAGCAAAATTATTATCCAATAATTTCTCTCTAACAATTTTCAATGAAATTTAAAATTAATACCTGCGAGATATAATATTCAATGGCTCCACGTGGATCCAAAAAACAAAAACTCCAAGAACCCTAGAAGTTCACTTTTGCAAGTTCAAATTTGCACCACAGAAGGGCCCCCACACATGATGTTAGGGTTTTAGGCTTTTGGCACGATGGTAGAGTGACACCACCAAGAGCTTCTTTCTCTTTCGGCCAAGACAATGTAATAATTACATAATTACATTGTTAGTAGGAGATAAAACACAATTAGTGATACTAATATATGTCCAATTTTAGGGTTAATAGAAATATTAATCCTTATAATTTTATTGAATTTATAATTAGTGATAATAATATAAGTCAACTTTTGACAAATGTTGATTATTTCATTCAGGTTAGACCATGGTTTGATTTTAATTCAATTTCAAAGTTATATCAACAGTCTCAGTCTGGATTTCAAAATGAAGACTATATTATGATAGTGATATGTTTTGCTTTGTAATTTTTTTGTAATTTCAAATTTTAACAAATGTTGATTATTATATTATTTCAAAAAATTTAAAATTTCAAAGGATTTAAAATGCTTGGATTCTAATTGATTTCATTTGAGGAATCATGTGTTCGGATAACCTATGTTTGTGTTGAAGAATTTTTCACTCTTTTACTTCACTAAATTTAAAAAGAAAAAATGAAATATATATTATTATTATTAATTTTATAATTTTATTTTCACGTAATAGATTACTAATAAATAATATTACTTTATTTATAATATTAAATTCTTCTTATATATTAGAGATATTTCAATTAATTTTTTATTAATGTAATTTTATTTTATATATAACAAAATAAACAAATGACATAAATAATTGACCAAAATATAATATTTACTTAAAAAATCAAATTGAAGTAAAAAATGTAATTTTGATTTTTTGTAATTTCAAATTTTAACAAATGTTGATTATTATATTATTTCAAACCCTTCCTCACTTAATCACGTGACTTTTGTCTTCCATTATATTCCCTAAAAAAATTATTTTCACGAGAAAATGCCATGGTCTGAGCTGTGGTCAGTGGGGCCCAAAGCCACCGATGCACCACTTTCACCTGATAGTGGGGCCTGAAACAATGGTGGACCACTAAGGCCCATTAAGAAAAAGGTGACACGACATAGTGAACGGACCAGATCAAACACAAACTAGTATGAAAGTAAATGCCACTGTGTCGTGGTCCCATTATGAGCTGTCTACTTTGCAATGGGTCTACTGGGCCCCACTACCTATGGCCCATATAAGAAGGTTGTGTGGCCCAATTTGGTGGACGCACATTGGATTTAAAGTTTTCCAGAGCCTTCAATATGTAGGGGTCCACGGAACACGCCACTTGGGGAGCTCATTGATTGGCAAACGCCTGGCATTACAACAAAATTCCGTTTTCACTTTGAAGAAGAAGAAAAAGGGCGAAATATTTCAACCCAACTTCCTTACTTTCCCAATCAAATATATATATATATATATATATATATATATATATCTCACTTTAAAATTTGTGTTTAAGATAAATTATCCTTCTGAAATTTAAAATCAGATATTTTATCATATAAATTATTTTAAAAAATGAAAGGATTAAATTAGATATTAAATTTAATAGAATTAAATAATTTATCTAAAACAAAAATTTTAGGGAATAATTTATTTCAAATGTAAATTTTAAAGGATGAAGTATATTTTTTCCTTAATTTTATATATATTAGCATGTGATAAATTATATTTTATTATAACTATTTATATATATATATTAATTTAAACTTAAATATCCATAATACTTAAAAATAATTTATAAATAAAAAATATACTAATATTTTTAATTAAAATACTAATTTAGAAAATAATTTAATATATATTATCAATATTTTTAATACTAACATTAGGTAAAGTTAATATTAAAAAGGGAGGAATACAAAAAATTTCTTTTCACTTTAGGGTGATTAACTTTGGTCCCACCAACTTTATAAATTTAAAATTAAAGCATTAAACTATCAAAAACTTAGAATTTGCACTTATTATTCATTTAATTAACTACTTTAATTAGTTGGATAATTTTTTTATTAACTTTATTTAACAAGAATTATAATATTATTATATATTAATTTATTATATATTTTTTCATATAATTTTAAACCCATTTTAATGTATTTAATTAAAATTTTATATAACTGATTTAATTTTCATTTAATTAGATAATGGAGATAACAAATAGGTTTCCAACAATATTGTGATATTTATTTAAAAAATTTACAAAAAAATGTAATTAAATAGAATGGTTAATTATGTAGATAATAGATATTTGTTTCCAAAGTTTTGTATAATTTAAGATTCCTATTCTAAATTTTGGAAGTTGACAGTGGCATAATCCAATCATCCAAAAATTTAAGGGGACTTTTTGTATTTTTATTATTGAAAATATAAATTTAGATTAAAAATATAAATTAAATATAAATAAATAAATTGAGATAAAAATAAAATAAAGTAAGATATGCCAATTTTTAGTGCAAAAAACTTCCAATATAAGGTAAAAAAATCCGATTAAAGAAAGCAAATTAAAAAGAAGCAATAAGATGTACGCACTTTTTAATTTTTTTAATTTTATTTTTTATGCCACACTTTTATTGTTATTTATTTTATATTTATGACATTTTTTTAAGTTTTATAATTATAATTTTGTTACATAATGTTTTTAATATTTTTTTATTAATAAATAAATTCTCTTTTTATTTTTGTTTTAACATTTTTGTCAAATGTAAATGTAATTATTTTTATTAATAAATTTGTGTAAAACTTATGTATTGATAACATTAAATACATGTTTACTTATTAAACTAAAATTAAGAGTTATTTAAAATTAGCTTAGTATATATACTAAATCCATTAACCCAATAGTAAAAAGAAGAAAAGAAAAAGAATAACAGAATATTTAAAGTGTATACATAAATATGAATATAAAGGTATATCCTATTATAAAATAACACTTGATATCATTTCATATCAATTTTTCATTAGTAACGACGTGAGAGTTTAATAAAAAAAAAGAATTAAAGTTAAATATTTTAAATTAAGAAACTAAAATCATTTTTATTTGTATTTTATCAAGATCAAAATTCTATTTTAGACTTTAATTATTTATTATATATAACTTCAAGAGATCATACTTATCAATGTTAAACTTTTAAATAATTAAGGAGAAAATACATTTTATCTGTCTAAAGTTTGCATTTAGAATAAATTACCCTCTAAAGCTTACATTTAGGATAAATTATCCTTTTTTAGTTAAACTTAACATCCTACTCACTTGTCTCACTTTTTAAAATAATTTAAAAGGTTAAATATCCCATTTTAAAGTTTAGGGAGTAATTTGCCTCAAAAGCAAACTTTAGATATGTAAAATGTATTTTTACAAAAAAAAATTCAATTTATTTAAAATTAATTTATAAATAACTTTATACATAAATCTAATTTCAAATAAATTAAACTATATTTTTATGATTTTAAATAAAGAGTTAAAGTTACGTAAAATTACATAAATCCCTTTCTTAATTTTAAATTATACATTCCCCCTATATGATATAAAAGATGCTATTATTAATATCTTCTTTTAATCTTTTTGCGTAATAGTTATTGCAGACTTTAAGTTAAGCTAATTAGCTGTTACTTAGCTTTGAATAATTTAAATACTTTGCAGAAAATCTTTAATTCAAATTTTTGGTGCCATAATTGTAAAAAAAAAAAAAAAATTCTTTTAAGTTAGTGGTCAATAGCTCGAATACAAGGCTAAATTGTCTTTTAATATTTTTATTATTATTTTTGCATATTAAGTGCAATTTAATGATAAAGAATATGAGTGATTTAGAGAAAATATTTAATTCCAACTTCAATATACGATGATGGTAAAAAAAAAAAAAAGGAAAAATCTTCCAAGTTAATGATCAGTAATATTTTCACTCTTATATACTAACTTTTAACTTACAACTGTATGGATATTATTTGTTTAAAATTATTGTTAAATTTGATTGAAACGATTGTTGAAGTATATTTTATTATAAAACATTTAAAACTAAATTATCTAAACTTTTTTATCAACTAAATTATTAAAATTAAACACATTTTTCTCCTCTCATTGATTCGACTTTTCTATGAATATGAACAATTTTTTTTTTTTTGGTTAAATATCCTCGAAAGTTTTGTGATGTTTATTGCTGTTCACATGACTATTCATGTGGGTATTGTTTCGGATTTGGATGGAAACTTGTTCAGAACAGGCAAATAACTCTAAATACTTTTGGGGGGTAAATTATTCTTTTATAAATTTTAGATTTTTTTATATATAGTATAAAATAATAAAAAAATGCTGATTATCCTTTGGAATCAAGTCAAAATTTTACATATTATCTCTGAATTTTCAGAAAAAATAAAATTATATATATTACTGTTAAAACTAATAGAAATAACCGTCGACTTCAAAATTAATTTTTAGTTTTCATTTTTTTGAACCAAGTTACTATTTGATTTGATATAAAAACACAAACTTTATATTATTAGAATTTTTGAAAAAAATTGAAGAGGGTTAAAGATTTTGATGTTTAAAATTGTTTCAAAAATTCGAGATAAAATTTTTGGATTTTATTAAATTAAGTTTACATCATCTTGTTTTTCTACTATATATTGATTTTATAAATGATACAAAACCCCTTTTATTTTGTTTAATACTTTTTGTTGAACTTATATTTTGCATTGTAGACTAAATTTTTGGATTTGCAATTGAAATATTATTAGAATTTTTATATTTGATGAAAAAGTAAGAGTGTTTTATTTTATTTCTTCTTGAAATAAAATATAAATAGAGCATGAGTTTTACTGAAAAAAGTGAGAAAAAATTCATTCATATTTTATAAATAATAGCTTTCGTTCCACATGGAAAGAAAAAAAAAAAAAGAAAAACGAAAATTAGGATCACCAATGATTTAGAATGTCATCTCAATAATTTTTAACATTAATATAAATATTTTTTAAAAAAAATTAAAAAAATTATATATAAAATTTTAATATTTATATACTATTTTTATCACTCATCAAATATGAAAGAGGCAATTTATATTTTTCTTTGAAAAGTAAAAGCAAAGGAGACTTGTGATCCATTGTGTATGATGATTTATGCATGCATCGATGGAAAGCCTGAATTTGTTAGTAAGCTGTGCAGTGATGCTGGGTGGCCTATTGTGGAAGAAATTGTACGGACTGCTTCTTCTGGCAAAGTGTTAAGATGTGTTTGTTTTAAAGTTGGCTTTTTTTTTTTTTTCTTTTGCTGTCACTTTGGCTTTTGAGGGTTCTGTATGTTGTAGCACTGATTTTGTTATTTTTGGTTTTGTTTCCATTGGACCAGCTGGTTTTGGAGAGGATTGGTTGAAGTTGCTCCTTTCAAGAGTCTGCCTTGAAGAATCTCAATTGCCTGTGTTGATTCTGGGAGTGAAGGTACTAAAATTAGAGATGATCAGTTTTCGTCTGAACAAGCATTCCTTCTGCAAATGGCATCAGAAATTGTGAATGAGCAGATTAGTGATATTGCAGTGACGAATGATGTTGCATTGTTTGCTTTTGTAATATTTAAGAAGTCTATTGGGGTTCTTGATCATGTGCCAAGACGTAATCTGGAATTCCTAGCGGCTCTGCTGCCGTTGATGTTCTTGGATAATCGCTCAAAATACTGAGCGATATTTGTGCCCAAGATAGTTTGACAGGTGATAGGGAGAATGCAGAGGATGTTGTTGATGTTCTATTGTCATATGGCCTTAAAGAGTTGCTTTTGTCTATTCTTCATGACCTTGAGATGAAGAAAGCAATGAAACAAGCAGAATCTCAACATGAAGTGAGTTCTCCATCAAAACCTTGTCCTTACATGGGGTTTAGACGAGACCGGGTTTCTCTTATTGGCAATTGTGCATAAAAACGGAAGCATGCACAAAATGAAATTAGACAGAAGAATGGAATTCTATTGCTATTACAGCAGTGTGTTACAGATGAAGATAATCCATTCTCGAGAGAGAGGGGCATATGGTCTATGAGGAATATGTCGGAGGGGAATGAGGAGAACTAACAGAACGGATCGGTTGATTCCCCCGAAATTGCCAAGCTCGGTCTCCGAGTGGAAATTGATCAGAGAACTAGAAGTCCGAAGCTTGTAAACGTGCCAGCAGCTGAAGCACAATCTGCATAACCTGGCTGCATGTAAACCTGTTTCCCGGATCTGTACTATTTATATCGCCTCCTATCAAGAAAATGCATGGAAAATTTCTCAGCAGATAGAGTTGAGGTGCATTCCTTTTGGGACTTGTGAGGCTATGTATAGCCTTGACTGGTTGCTAGAGATGGAAGACCAGCTGTTTAAAGATGGCCAACAACTTGTAACTTGTGAAGTTTTAGTGGAAAATCCACTCAGGAAGTTTTGATTGGAAATTTTATTTTGTAGCTGGAGTGTTTCAGATTGAAACTGAATTCTAAGGTCCTCGGAAGCTCACAATAAATCCATATGAGAAATAACAAATGGATATGTAAACATCTGCAATATTTACTTCTTAATGTGTGTATAGTGTGTAATGATATTTGCAACATTAACAAAAAAATTTAAAAAAAAAAAAGTGACTGCGCCTCAGACCCTGATGACAATAAGTAAATAATATCATGATGAACAAACCTCAGATCTTTTAAGGAAGTAGTCTTAATTTAAAAGTGCTCTAGCCAGTTGAATATACACAATACAGATGAATAGGACTTCTTGTAACTTCTTTCTAGGATAAGCATGCTACGCTGGACGGACAGCAAGGGAGTGGCTGAGATAGTAAATCATGTTGATCCTCCCAGAAAGCTAAAAGAATGAAGAAAGGATTTGTAACTATACATGTACTTACTTATTTCAACTATCATTCATTTCAAAACTGTAACTCTGCTCCATTTTGTAATTTACATTCATCAAATAGTTAAATTCTCCTGAATGGCAAGAAATGATCCGACTATTTTTCCTCCTACGTCAGGGAAATCTTCTTGGCCAGGAAGGGGTTTAACCTTGCCCTTTCGATCAACTTCTACTGGATACTTGAGCAAGTGTCCTCTCATTTCTGTTATGTCATTTGCTGCAAACTGTGTCCAGTTCATTTCACCCATTTCTCTAACCCTTCTTACACAATCAAGGCTCTCTGGTTGCAAGAAGCACTCTTCAATTGTCCCTGTATGTTCTGCCCAAAGTGACATCCTATATCCATGGATCTACCCAGCATAGTCACGCAGACAATTTCAGTTAGTTTACATTATTGTAAGTTACAACACACTGACAGAAAAATGAAGATTAAACAAGACGAATATCATTTTACATATTATTTTGTTCAGATTCCATAATGTGGAAATATTGATATTGTGGCTAAAGCACACCATAAATTGTTTTGCTTCAATCAAGTACCTTTGTCACACCAGAAACTAATTGAAGAAACTACAGCAGCATATATATTTTATTATTTGCTTGATTAATGTTTTCTATAGATAAATGCATATTTCTATCCTGGGAATCTAGAGAAACCAAAATAAAACCCCGGATGAAAAAAGGGAATTTTTTAAAAGAAATAGAGAAGAGGGAAGGATTAGACGCATTGAACATGTTACTCCATATGTTTAGCAGATCCAATCACAAGGTTCAAAAGGATGTCATTACATGCTGACATAGTTTTTCCATGTAAAACAATCTTCAAATGTATCTAAGAAATTTTCATTTGATTACTGATGGTTTGCTAATGGTCAGCTCTTCTGCCTGAAGACCTCAGGTGAAAATCAAATTTTAGGTTCTATGATTATATGGCATTTTAAGGAGCCAATAAAAAAAAAAAGACTACCTGTCCACGTGGACAAGACTGTTTTCTTGCCCAAGTATGTTTAGGTTGGTAGGCTCCCATTGCAATCTCAGTGTCCCTTGTTCCTTCCATAGAGCGCTGGTTGATGTTTGCGGACCCCAATATGATATATTCATCATCAACTATCATACCTTTTGAATGAACATAAATCATGAACCGTCGGCTTTTTCGGCTATTTGCCTGAGAATGGAACACCAATATTACAAAATTACAAGAGCATTCACCAGATAGAGATTGCATGACATTGAAAACACTATCAAGAATGTTATAAGAGCATGTTAAAATGTGAAAACTGCATCTAATCTTACTCATCGGCCATATTAAGGGGATAAAAGAAGTTGACATTTAAATAGAACATCCGTCTTTCTGCAGTTTGCTAACTTAAAACTTTCAAGTTTAGATGCTAACATCAGTAACTGATATCAGAAATCAATTTTTTATTTTATTTTATCTTTTATTTACAATTGGTGCTAGAAAAATTTTTGCACTAAAAAATTCATCTTAAAATTTGGCAACAAATTTAGTGGCGATGATTGGGGTGAGACGGAAGGTATCATACTTGTGGAGAATTTGCCGGAGGAGGAGGTCCGCCAGCTGAATTGTCATACATGTCCATGATCTCCCGATTGCCAAGGCAGAAAAAGTTCAAGTAGTCTTGTGGACAGAAAGCCGCTTCAAGCCCCATCTCAACCAAAGCCTTGTAAATTGTCTCATACATCATTTGCATTGTTTTATTCTGCAATAATCAAACAATAATTCTGGATTAACAAATGCAATAACCCAAGAGTTCTCAAGACTCCTAACACTCTTTTGACAGGCCATGGCAGTCTCTGACTTCTGGAATAACTTTATAAAGGAAACAGAAAATATAATAAGTTTCTCTAAGGCCAAAAGTCACATCCTACAAGCACTTCAACATTATGCC